>JADDOH010002988.1:0-26768 GCA_016648135.1 Agrypnia vestita
CAGATTAACTTTATAAAGTATTATATATTTATCAAATTTCTGAAGTGCAAAATGATTAAACTTTTTTTTGCTTGTATTGAAGCGAATTTATTTTTAATGTTCTACATAAGTTACTTAAATAACAATCAAAAACGGAACATATAAACGTAAAACCTTATGATTAATAAACATAATAACAAAAGATATAAATCATAAAATCTGATTTTGAAAACTGCAGAAAAACGATTATTTGAAAAGATCAACAACTGACCATAATACACGATTATAAAAAACATTCATGCATGTATGCGGTAGAAGTAATATTTAAAAACTAAAATAAAGACAAATTATATATTAATGATGCTCAAAGTATTGAGTTGTATAAATCTACACTGATCATTGTCTATTACTGTATTGAATTTTATGAAAAGAATGATAACTCATACTTACAGAAATGTAACCTCAAATATCTAAATATAATAATTTGGTTGTCTATCCGTAACTTGCTGGAATGACAACTTTATATAATTAGAGTGTGACACGCAATCAGTGCATGGCTCACGATTATTTAAAAAGTGTAATAAAAAACGATTAACGGAACATATAAACGAAAACAAAACGATTCATTAAAACAGGGTATTTAAATAATACAACATATAAAGATGTTATAAAAGGAAAAAAGAAGGATTCATAAGATCCGATTATATGAACTGGGGTAAAACGATTCATAAAAATATCGACAATTGACCACAATAAATAAAAATATATAACGACGGACGACAAAAATGGAGCATATAAACGGTTCCTTAATAGCCGGAGGATAAATTAATAATCGGGTTTTGCAAAATGATTTAATAAGTTTATATGTTAAATTTAGTCGCCCGACCAGAGTTGCCAACAGCGCTTGGCCTAATATCGCCGTTTCCTATACATAAAGTAGCCTAAAGTAGCCCAAACGCCAAAATATCAATATGAATAAAATAAAATTATTAATTTATTTATAACATATTTATAATGTATTGATAAATAGGCCTAAGCCTAATATAAAAAACCGAAATGTTCGTTAAAAGAAAGTAAAGTAAGTAGATAGGTAGCATTTTAAAAACACCGGAGACGTACATTTTTCTATCAGCGTGAAAACTTACCATGTGATTGCTTGTTGAAAGTTGTTGCAACACACCTCTTACATTCATATGGGTACGAATTCTAAGAATAGCGATCAGCATGGGTAGTTGCAGGCGATTCCTTAATTTTGTTTTAATTGTCCCCATTACGCTTAAAATTCTTTCAATGACAGCATTACACAAAGGTAATTGTATTTTTTTTCTTAATTATTTGCGATTCGGCTGATTTAAATAACTTGTCTCTGAAGTAGCCTAGTAGGCGACCAGTCGATTAGATTAGTAGGCGACCAGTCGATAGTCCTTTTAAATTTTTTCGTCGCCGATTCTCGTTCTGAGTAGCCTAAATGGCGAAAAATCGCCTACGTTGGCAACTCTGCGTCCGACTGCAAATACGAAAATCGTGTACTAGGACCTCTTAATTGAAAATATTTTTCAAAACAAACAAACTCAAAACAATATTATATCGTTTTACTGAAAATTTTTCAAACAAAATATCAAAACAATATTATATCGTTTTACTGAAAATTCAGTTAAAATAAAAACACAAAAAAATGCCGGTTCAAAAGATTTCACATCACTATTTCGTGAAAAAATGACAATTACCGTTGAGTAAAGAAATAGACGGAGTATCTTATTTCATTAAAAATATTGTTTGCAGGTAAAAGAAAGGACAAAAATTCAGTGTATATACAGAACAAAGTCTATATATCATATTGTTTCAAGAAAACAGATAAGAATAATGGAAAAAAACATTAGAATCAAACCCGCAAAAACAAACAAAATTTGACAGTTGTAAAAAATAAAAATGGCGACATTCAAATTCAAGTATTTTTAATACGTTTAACAGTTATTTTCTGCATTTATCGTTGTCCCCGCGATATGGGATTTCTAAAATGCATTCATTATACGGATATCTTCCCTTTATTAACACTCAGGCAAAGTTTACGCAGCATTTTAAGATATATTCGTATAAACTAGCGGGAGCGTAACCTGACGACTGGCGTAGTTGGTGTCCAACCAACGACTGATTTAAAAGAAAAATGATCTTTTAACAGACTATACGATTTAATTAATTCAAATTTTTGTGTATGAGGTAGAAAATTTTGAATATTTTTATATTAATGACAGTGAAATTTTCTTAGTACGCATGTAAAATTTAATTAAAATAATCAATGTTTTAATGGTTTTTTGGATGCTGCAATATAGGAGACGGAAAGTGAATTTTTATCTTTTTGTAAACGTTGTATTTAACAACCTACCCAAAAATAATTATATATTTTCCCCCAAACTTTCTGTTTGAACTTCTTTTATTCAATTTATTAAAAAAATATACGGTCTTTACGTGGAAATATTTCGAGAAAAAGTGTACCAAAGATAACTCTATTGCTAGAAAGATTAAATAGGGCTTCGGGATTATATTTTTTTTGTGATAATAACAAAGTATTTTTTTAACTTTTTTTAAACAAATGCTTTAATAGTAAATGGACCTTTCATAATAAAATTGATTGAATGCATGGTTAGCTGCAATTTTGGCAATAAGATTCGAAAACTTTACACTAAATTGACTCTCCAGACAGCAAAAACGTGAATCATGTACTATGGCGCCTTAAGTTGGATTCGCGTTAAGTGACTGTCTATTCACTAATTAATAAATCGCTAATTAATTTCCAGCGTTTTCATCTGCCTCCCGTTACCACGACCCGTGACAATATAAATATCAGGGAAGCAAAATAAAACGAAATATAAAAAATTCCACGAAATGCATTCAATGTTTATAATGAACTATTTTGAGTAGCTTTAATCTGGAAAAATAACTGCACTATAAATTAAGTATTTTTTTACGTAAATGAGGATTTTCTAAATAAATAAATATTTTGTGTAAAATATGGAAAAAAAATTAACTTGTTTCTAAGTCTATATATAATTAAATCGGTAATAAGACTAATTCCAAATATACGTTTCTTTTCACAAAAATAAATCAAACATTTTATGATATCTTCGATGGCAGGTCGGTGTTGATTAAATCATATTGCGTATAAAATGTTCAAAGACCTACATTTTGTGAACTTTCTTTATTACTTACCATAAACTAATCCATGTATACAGAGACAGATTAAATTTGTAGTGTTAATTATAATAAATGAACTCAGTAATTCAAATAAAAATAATAAGAGAAAAGAACAAACGTTCTCAACATAATATGTAGATCATATTATGATTTGATATTTGGAATACACCATAGAAAAGAAAATTAGAAAAAGTTAACTATGTAATTTGTTTGAATGTCATTCCTGCAAGTGACGTGCGCGCAGTTCTCACCTCACATTAGAACTTTCGAAGAAACACGCTATTCTACGAAAAATTTACTTGACTACTAGAAAAAACTCGCAGACATAAAGATGGGCGAATATATACGGTTTCAGTAGGAAAGTACACAGTTCAGGACGAGTTTTTCTCTATCTGACCGGATCTACTAAACAAATCTGACGCGCGCAAACACGTGAGATAGAATAAGCATTGATATGAAGTTGAATACAGAAACGTCAGAAATTAAAAATCTAGGCCAAGCCACAAATTACGTTTAATTAAAATTTTAAATCAACTTTTTCTTAAGATAAGTATTATTTAATTAATACGTGTTTTCCAGAATCTTTACTAATGCACAGCTTTTTGCGTATATGCACGCAATTAGACTGGTTATTATCTAATTTTAAATTGATATCATACTTAGCCAGTGCGACCTTGAACATGAAACTGGGTAATTATAAATTATAACCTTCCATATTTATGAAAGATGTTGAGTTGCGCAGTTACTTCACGGTGTACAAACGTACTTCAATGTTAGTTTAATATCTTAATTAATCAAAAAAGCTTTTTAGAAATATTAATTTTTAAGCAAGTGTATGATTTTGGTCCTCGAATATCGTCTGAATTTAGACAACTATATAGCTGGTTTATTGGTCAATATATATTACAGATGTCTCGTAGATACGAAGCTATACTTTTATATTAGAAAGTAGATGTGTAAGTCTTTTTGGGAATAACAGGTGGCGGTAATAAAAATGCAACTCACATACGAACAATGACGTCCCCCTGGAGATAAAATCCAGTATTGTGTTCTTGAAAAATTTAAACATACTCAAAATATTCTGTTTTTTTCATTTTCTTCTTCAGGTTCTATTTTCGCATGTACTCTCAACGATCAGATATATTTCGTCCTTGTTGGTGTGTACTTTCTTACAATAACAACATTTTGATATATTAAGCCTTTCTAACAATAAGAACGTTTCAACATATTATGTCCTCACCCAAAAATGAAATAATAATAATCTCATTGTCTGTCTGTCTGTCCGTCAGTAACTTATTCTACAAAAACTTTATCCTTTTTTTCCTTTATTTCTTTTTCCCTTTATTATGAGTTCTAAGATAATACTTCTAATTTTCACTGATCAACTCACAAATAGAAATAAATAATAATGGTAATAAGATTTATTGAGGGAACGTATAGGGATGATAGGTAATTTTAAGAGATATTATTATACAAAGGCAATCAAAGCGACTCCAGCTTTGACAGTATCGAATTCGTCACCGGCTGCTTAATTCCCTATTTCATATTCATAGACGTCATTTTTTAAAATAGTCATCATCTGTTATGTATAATAGTGTTTAAAAAATAAAATTAATTAAGAAATTTAAATTAAAAAAAAAAAAAGTTAAAAAAACACTCTCTATAAATAATTATTATACAGCGAAATATCAATTAAATACCAAAACTATGATAATTTATATATAAATATTTTTAAAATATCGCACATCTAAAGAAAAGTGTATAAAGCATTGACGTACATATTATAAAATAGACACGTTATTTCCACACTAGCCGGCTTTCATATGTAGCAAATATCGCATTCAAAGGGAGAACAAATCACATTATCAAGTAATCACGTAAAAATCAGGTAATTTGAAGTCACGGTGACTAAAATAACATACTCATTCTTACAATAGTGTACGATACTCTGTTCCTTTTTCCGCGTGATCACAACGAAGGTCCGTTCGATAACGAATGCAAGTAAGGCAAATTACCTTACTTTTGAGTCGCCAAGATTTCACGCTTGTAACGTATCTACAGTTTATTATATCATGTATAAAGTAAATTTTTGAAGTTATCTTCTTTTGCCGTATTCAGGGTAAAATTTGTATAGTAACGTTAAAGAAAGTTGCGTACGCGCAGCGTGCGCATTGTAGCGGAAATGCGGGTAGTTGCGTACGCGCAGCGTGCGCATTGTAGCGGAAAAGCGGGAAGCAGCACGTAGCGAAAATGCGGGACAACGAGACCATTCAAATGTCAAAAATTTATTCACTTGAAATTAGTGTTTCAATAAAATAAATGATAAATAAGATAATTATCCACCATCTTGAATCGAGTACCAATCATAAAGATGCTCAATTCGAAAATTGAGGAATGATTGGTTGATTGAAAATTAGAACTGTTTATAAAATTACGATTTAAGGTGTGTATAAGGATTTAGTGTAAGTAGTGCGTTTTTAGTATGTTTTTGTCGTATGTTTTTTCAAAAACGACGCAATTGTCAGATATTCGTTTTGAAAAAAACACATTCATTAATTAAACATTCAATGCGGCTGTCAAAGTTGTATGGTTTCGGAACTTTTGATTTAGGAACTGCTTTAGGCCGAATATCGATAAAACATGAAAGCGGTTAGGTACTTGAACTTTTTTTTTTTTTGAAAAAGCGCACGTTTTTTGATTTGTCGCATCATATGTCTTCGAATCATCGTGAGACGTCGATTCGAAGACATCTTTTATTTTAGCTATCACAAACCAATAATTACATAATTAATATAAATTAACTTTGTTTAAACCACTTATTTATTGAAAAAAATCAACATGTTTCAAAGCCTTCTTCATCAGGAAAACAAAAATAATATTTAAAAATCGAAGAATAGATCAAAAGTTATATATTAATTAGGTACTTTATATTATTATTTTCCATATATTACTTTTGATCTATACTTCGATTTTTAAATATTATTTTTGTTTTCCTGATGAAGAAGCCATTGGCTTTGAAACATGTTGATTTTTTTCAATAAATAAGTGGTTTAAACAAAGTTAATTTATATTAATTATAATTATGTTACCACAAAATAAATTTGCTACATTTGAAGAAGAAGCAATAATTACATATTTGTACCACTTCAAAAACAAAGATTAATCATTTAACTACATTAAAGTGTTATCAATTATATTAATCATCTCCCTAGATATCGTATTCTTGTATTGATATACATTTTAAACCAATATGTAAATATCAATTACCACAATCGCGCCAAAGAAGTATAACTTCTACACGCTCCTCCGTTTTCTTCATATTTTCGTTTTATTTTGGAAGAATAAACAAGAACGATTCTCTATGCCCCATGAAAACCGCATTAGTTCACTTTTTCTGCGCAAACGGCAGCGTGTCGCATCACTCGCCGCAGCGAATGCTAAAATTTCTACATAAAACATAGTTCTCTACGAAGTAGGTACTTTACATGTATTTTTTATTGAAAATATATCAATTCACTATTTTTATCAATAAAAAAATAAAGTACTCGGACAAAATTCAGTTCCGTTAATTTTTGTTTACACTCTTTGAATATTACCTTTTTGACTTATACTAATATTTTTCTGAGATATGCAATGTGTGGTTCTTTTATACTATTTTCTTTTACTATAAAACCTTCAATATTAGTAAAATTATATTTATTAAATATGACGTCATCATATACCTAAGTTTGTTATTTATAACAGGCAAAAATACCGTTCAAATAATTAGTATATTTTTTCCACAATATTCCCTTTTTACTTCCTTTCTTTTATCTCGTGGCGTCCTCTTGCTTGTTTCCTTGACGAATAAACTTTGGATCCATTTTAAACCCCTTTCCCGTGATTTGGATCACGATCGATTGGTCGAGCTGAAACTTTGCAAGCAGACTCGTGGCGACGATCAAGAAGATCTATCAAATTTTCGTTAAAAAATTATAATAATTATTGTATAATTTTGGATTTTTCAAATTGGAATCATTACAAAAGCTACCAACGACGGCCCGATAACGTCACGGAATATTTAAAATTTGAATTACTCCGTCAGTAGGTATAATAGGTACTTCTCTACGAATTTCGAAAATTTATTACAATTGGTTGAAAGAAATCAAATAATAAAGAGATATTTTTAGAGATTTCTGACATACATATTTGTCTAGACATGTTTCATTTTTAATCAATCAATTATTTAATTACATGATGGTAAACTTAATTTACAAAGAAAGGGAGTAAAATAAAAACTTGGTTTTTATGGGTTAGTTTTTTATTTGTGATTATCTGAATCAGCAAAAGGCTTCCAAAATCAAATGCTATCTGAATCAATCTATGCGCATACACGTATGGCATTTCTCGTTCTCCATTTTTTAATAAGCATCCTCGAAATAGAACAATCCGCCGCGCTCTGATTGGCCCAAACCGGGTGCGTGCCCTACATTATACTTTCAAGTGGGTAAATTTCGCAGCATAAAGCCATGTATTCACTAGGGGACAAATCGCGAAACATTCCGCTCGGCATGTCGCATCAACATCTACGCTCATGTTTCGGGGACAATGACGCGGTCATTTGACGTGTACACACCGGGACTCGCATATCTTGTCGCGGAAATGTCATGAGGTTACGATGACAGCTGCGGTATCTCATTTGGCGAAAACGGGGTTCAGCGCAATTCGAAATGTTTTTTTTGGGTCGCAATTTCAAATTAACGAGGTTTTACTGTAGTAAATTGAATATTATTAAAAACAAGGTCCTTTTTGCAAATAATTATTGTTTTCCAGACGTCGCGGAAATATATCGCCCTATGAGGTTATGATGATAGCCGCGTATCTGTTTATGTTAATGAGTTTATCGAAAAGTAAGAGGAGAAAAAAGGGGAGAATGCGAAATTATTTCCTGCAAAGAGAAAGAAGGACGGACATTCTATGCGATCTTCGATCGATACAGCTCGATGAGTTCAAGAACGATTTCGTTTCCCCGCATTGTCATCTTGACAGATACAGCGCATGCGTATTCACTTATAAACATACCACGTGGTACTGACGCTCCGCGGAATGTTGCAGTGAGTACGCTCGGGTACCGTGCGCATGGCAACGTTGCCACGGCACGTAGAAATGCCGCGCTATGTTGTGCGCGAGGTCGCGGAACAGTGCACGACGTTGCAACGTCACGTAGACTCTATGCCGCGCGTGCTGTTGAGGGACAATTTGTCCCCTAGTGAATACATGGCTTAAAATTCCTTCAGTGTTGCCCGAGGCTATATTCTTTTATTTTAACCGCCTGTCGCGAATTTATTTACAAATTTATTATTTTTCAGGCCATAACTCAACGTTGCGAGGCGGAATTCGCTTGATTTACGTACTAGTATAAATAAGTATCGATTCATTTGCAATGGTTGAAGATTACATTATATTATTGTGGCTCTTTTGTGAATGTAAGATCAATATCAGAAATATTTTTACGTATTTTTAAGTAAGTACCTGCTTTGCTTTCTTTGCGGGAAGCCATAAAATGTTTATATAACTAAATATTCCAAACTTGAAATATTGCGAAATTATTTCAACAGTCTTTTGTCGGGTTTTGCGCGTTGGGTCGTTGTGAGGTTATCTTTATACGAGGAACTTCTTGATTTATGTAGAAAGATAAATACTGACGCTTAGTTGATGTGTGCGGTTATAGCTACGGTGGTTTTATTCATTAGAATGTGTTTATTGCGTGCTCGTAAAATTATTTTAAGGTGACTCCATTTTCAGGAAAACAGAAGTCTTAAAGTTAAATCTTTCTTAATATTTACGGCCCAATGAGTGATGAACTGATTGGAGAATTGAGAATTTTAAAGAACTTGGAGCTTCGGTAATAATATGACATTATGTCTTCAGGATATAATGTCCATTTTTTTACAGAATCCGAGGCATAATATTCCTTGACGTCATCAGTTCGTATTTCAACGCAAGTAAATACGAAACTTCAAACGTCTCCTTAAAGGTCGAAGGTTAAAATCCACCCAACCGTATTTTCGGGAATGATTCTCCACTCCAGTTAGTGCGCGTATTATAATATAATTTGTTTGAACTACGCGTATAAACGATGTATCAATTTAAATCTTATACATCTTATACAGTTGTGTAGCGAAGTTCGTTCACAAACTTTACAGGTAGATTCCTGCCGAAATTGGGCGTAGTTAGGCAAAAAGGATCCAATCCAAAAATCATGGAACTGAGAAAACGGCTTCTAAAAATTTTAACCAACAAAAACCTTGTACGTCGATATACAGGGTGTCCCATATCTCGACATCAAGCCGAAATAAAGGGTGATAGGCCAAGTCATAATAGTTATCAGAAAAAATATTTTTAAAAATCATTTTTTTTTGTTTTTAAAATTTTTTTTTAAAAAAAAAAATTTTAATCTAATGTTTTTTGAAAATTATAAGCATTTAAAAAAATCAAAAAAAAATGTACACCCATTGACGGTCTTTTCACTCCTGTTGCTACAAATCTTTATTTTTCTTAATTTTTTTATTATTATTTAATCCTTTAAACTGTAAACATTTGTCCAATATTCAAAGCCAACTACTCCAGCTTGGAAGAAAATGTCACTTTTTGACCAAACCAAGTATTCATAATCAATACTTGGCCTATCGCCCGATTTCGGCTTGACGTCGAAATACGGGACACCCTGTATATAATGCATAATTGCTTATTTTTTTGTACAGGTCTCATTGTAATGATTGTTATTATAAAAAAAAACTTTTGTTTACTTGGATGTGAAGCGTTTTAGAGAACAGAACTTATTTTCTGTTTGTGGGTTCTATGTTCTATGAATTCGATAAACCCTGAAGCAAAAAGTATTATCTGAGCCGTAGAAAATGTTCAACCCCCTTAGATATTTTCCACAAAATTATTATAGTGTAGTAAAAGTACAATTAAAAAAGTAACCCATAAAAACTAAGTTTTTACAATACTCCCTTTCTCATTTTCGGGTTTCGTGTCAACCATATGCGTCGGAATCTCCATATAACTTGTATGAAAAAACCATTAAAAATTTGAAAAATTAAAATTATACTCTAATTATTATTATTTTTTAACAAAAATTTAATAGATCTTCTTGATCGTCGCCACAAGTCTGCTTGCAAAGTTTCAGCTCAATTGGATCACGGGAAAAAGGTTAAAAATCGATCCAAAGTTTTTGAGACGGCAAGCAAGCAAGCAGACGCCACGAGTTAATTAATATAAAGGGAGTTAATAAGTAACCCATAAAAACCAAGTTTTTATTATACTCCCTTTATTTATAAAATATAACAACAATTAAAGACGAATTAAAACATATAACATAACGCTAAACTTACAGTAATTTAATATATTTCTAAAATGTCAGATGTTTTGAGCTTTGATAAGACACTTCATGCTTTGTGTAGTGAAGTACCTATTATGTATACCGACGGAGTAATTCAAATTTAGAAAATATTCCGCGACGTTATCGGGCCGCCGTTGCTAGCATTCAAACTTTTGTAATGATTCCAATTTGAAAAAACTATTAAAAATTTGAAAAATCCAAAATTATACTATAATTATTATTATTTTTTAACGAAAATTTGATAGATCTTCTTGATCGTCGCCACAAGTCTGCTTGCAAAGTTTTAGCTCGATTGGATCACGGTAAAAGGGTCAAAAATCGATCCAAAGTTTTTCGACGGCAAGCCGGCAAGCAAGCAAGCAGACGCCACGAGTTAATTAATATAAAGGGAGTAAAAAGCTGAATAATACATCCATGCTACATGGATATTTTTTAGCTGCATCGCATGGTGCCATAGTAATTTTTTTCACATTTTTTACGTTATTTTTTTCATTTATTTATGTAATATTTTTTACATTTTTTTGCATTTTTCTCATTTTTGTATTTTTAATTTAAATAAAAAGATACTTATTCCTTAGGAACCGACATGTAAAATTACCGTATTTTTGACGGGTTACAGCTAGTAATATATTAGCTATTCTTGCCGTGGTCGGTTGTAGCGCGGGTCAGTACCTACCTAACTGACTTTTGAGGTTGTCGCTTGTCTATTTTCTAATAGAAAGCCTTTTTGTTAATTGAATTTTATCAAGCGTGCAAAGTTATATAACCTTTACTCTACCTATGAGTTTGAGTTTTTCTACCAGTCTCAAGCAGATCTCTGAGTTTGTTTGCAAAATTTCAAAACATGTACTCGATACTGAAAATAATCTCCAGTAAGTCTCTTCAGATTTATCTCATCTTATATCGTTCGACACGGCACATAAGACTTAATTATTTATTTTATAATCATATTAGAAAATAGAGAGCCTTCTTTATTTCTGAAGTCCACGAGATTTATTTTACATAAATTAAATTCTTTTCTCATTCGCAGTCCTTAGCAGGGCAGCCATCCGCATAATATTGCGAAGGTTTAAAGTCACTAATAATATTTTAATTAAATTGTGTCCTCTCCTTGAATGCTGTTTTGTTTCCCCTCTGTGAACACAACCATGGATAGGGAATTTAAAGATTCTTAGTTTCTCTAATTTTATTTACGTGGTTTTTCAGCCCCGGTCCACAATGCTTCAGGGAATAATACATTTTCAGAATTCGAGTCGAAAAATTTTATAAAAAAAGTAATCCATAAAAATCAAGTTTTTATTATACTCCCATTCTTTGTAAAATATGACAACAATTACAGACGAATTAAAACATATAACACAACACTAAACTTACAGTTATTTAATATATTTCTAAAATGTCAGGTGTTTTGAGCTTTGATAAGACACTTCATGCTTTGAAGATTAAATTCTAAAAACATTTGTCAGTCAATTTAGATTTTCGACATTCGTAGTGAAGTACCTATTGTGTACACCGACGGAGTAATTCAAATTTAGAAAATATTCCGCGACGTTATCGGGCCGCCGTTGCAAATCAAACTTTTCTAATGATTCGCATTTGAAAAAACCAATAAAATTTCTAAAAATCAAAAATTATAATATAATTATTAATTTTTTTTAACGAAAATTTGATAGATCTTCTTGATCGTCACCACGAGTCTACTTGCCAAGTTTCAGCTCGATTGAATCACGGGAAAAGGGTCAAAAATCGATCCAAAGTTTTTTTTGACGGCAAGCCGGCAAGCAAGCAAGCAAGCAGACGCCACGAGTTAATATAAGGGGACTAAAAATATGAACAGCTATGGAAATTTCAATTTCCTTTTGAAATATACGAATTAGGTGGTACGAAAAACCGTAGCAATATAAGCAGAGACACAATAAAGAAGGAACTTGTATCTGATTACGCATTTTTATCGATTGTTGCGCGGTATGATCGATAATCCTGAAATTATGCGGAGCATTGGTTTGTATGTTCCCGATAATTACCTAGACAGCGTCAGCATAGGTTGTTTCACATTCCAATATAAGGACCAACTTGCCAATGGTTATGTCTGTTGGAAGAGCTACTGCTATGCTGAACAATATTACTCTGGATATCGATCTGTTCCATATCTCTGAGAGGGTATTCCGAAGCAGGATTCTCTTACAACTTTGATGTGAATGATTTTATAAATTATGTTTAAATTTTGCTATAAAATAAAATAAAAAAAATAAAAAAATAATAAAAATTTAAAAAAAATCTAGGACACATAATTACAAATAATCTAATGGACGACGACGATATTGACAGGCAAAGACGAGCTCTCAGTGTGAAAGCGAATATGCTGTGTAGAAGGTTTCGTCTTTGTAGCACCGCTGTAAAAAGAACGCTCTTCCTTGCCTTCTGTGCAACGTTATATACATGTGAACTCTGGACAAATTATAAAAAGAGCAGCATAGAAAGACTTCGCATACAATATAACAACGCCTTTCGTATGATGTTTGGCCTTCCCAGATATTGCAGCGCTTCCGGTATGTTCACTGAGAGGCGTGTTCCCAACTTTGCAGCCCTCTTAAGATCCAGGGTGGCAGGGATGAGGGAAAGGATATACAGCTCCGGAAATATCCTTACCTGGAAGCCCGTCTTACTCCAGCATCCAGCATCGATGCACACTGGAGAAAGATACTGGCCCCGCATAATTGACTTGCCATCGCTCGCAAAAGCCGATATTTTACCATATATTTCTTTTGATTACTTTTAATACTTCTCTTCTATTTTATATGATTTTACTATTTCTCTTTTGTTTTATATAATATTTTTAATGTGTGTATTTTCTTTTATATGGAATGTGTGGGATTGCACGAACCTCCCCACATTCTGGAATAAAGCTATATTTATTATTTATTTATATATGCTTATATTATTCTTATTATAACATTTGTGAATTAAATTTTGTGTTTGCAATGTAAATGTTTATAAAAAATAAATAAATTGAATTGAAATCGAAAATTGAAAGTCTTCCCTCAGCAACAATACTCGGACGCACGTCGCAAGGCCAGTCAAAATATACGTACTTGGAAACGCTAAAACGGGGAGTGATACAAGTGATCACAAGGGAAAGCGTTTGAAAGTATACAGACTAATATTCCTAGCAAACCCTGGTTTAGTAATAAAAAGCTTTCCAAAAGAACTATCTCCATAATATCTAGAATGAGAATTGGCCATTGTCTAGTAGCTGCTCATTTGTTCAGACTGAACATAGTGGAAAGTCCAATCTGCGAGTGTGGTTCGGAGGAGCAAACCCTTGATCACTATAATGCCTTTTACAAAGAGGTGATCGAGGCTAAATTCCAACTCCTAACAAATATTTGTCATCTTCTTGCAATAAACTCGCCTAATCTGATAGCGATAATATCAAAATTCTTGTCAGCAAATGACATAAATATATGATTCATTTCCCTTTGTTATCATTACCTCATTTATAACTTGCAAAATGGCACAAATCGCTCTTTGAGGGCGGATTGCCTTATTTTAAGAAGAAGAAGAAACGCTAAAACGGGAAGTCCTACCCACCCGCCATATTCTCCAGACGTTGCTCCTTCAGATTATCACTTGTTTCGATCGATGATTCATGGGAATTCATGAGAAACACTTCATTTTTTATGAAAATACCTAAAAATGGGTCTATTCGTGGATAGCCTCAAAAGACAAGTCCTTTTTCCTATTTTTTTCTATACTTATATAAAATATATGTATTCAAATTAAAATTCTATGTAAACATCCCAACATACAGGTTTGTCGTGTAACTCTAACGGTTAATGCAGATAGCACGATTTTTCCCGACTTGACACTTATCGTTATAATTTAGCCAACTTACTGAATGTATTTATAAACTATATCCTATGTATTATTCTAATGTGTAAGCTATAATACTGTAAAGTTTTATCAAAATTGAAAACCAAAATATAATACTGTAAAGATTTATCAAAATCTTGTACCCAGACTGCATGTATAGGCTAGGCAATACATATGCGCATATCTCTGATATTTTTAAATCCAGTTTAGCACAATATAAAGATTCACTACTAAAAGCTCTACACCCTGCCGTCCTGAATTCATAATGCAATCACAAACAAATCATTTCTTAGATTCCTACACTACAAGTCATACATTCCATTAGACAATCCTAACTTTATTTTTATTTCACCTATCTTAGATATTACACTTACTCAAGTTTTTGTGTGTATGTACTCAAGTATATGGATGTGTATTGTATTTTTTATGTGTATTTCATTTTCAATTTTCAATTTTTTTCAATTTATTTATTTTTTATAAACATTTACATTACAAACACAAAATTTAATTCGTAAATGTTATAATAAGTTAGAATTATATAAGCATATATAAACAAAAGCAAAATTTAAACATAATATATAAAATCATTCACATCAAAGGTGTAAGAAAATCCTGCTTCGGAATACCCTCTCAGAGACATGGAACACATCGATATCCAGAGTAATATTGTTCAGCATAGCAGTAGCTCTTCCAACAGGCGTAACCATCGGCAGGTTGGTCCTGTATATTGGAATGTGAAACAATCTATGCTGACGCTGTTAATTAACGGGAACATACAAACCAATGCTCCGCATAATTTCAGGATTAAATCCAGTTATTCCCAGGGGGGGGGGAAAAAAAAAAACTAAAACCCCCCCCCCAAACTTGGTCCCTCAACAGCATGCCGCATAATACATCTACGGGACTTTTCAACAACGTCCGTTGGGTCACTTTTGCCGCGACCCTCGGCCGCACAACAGAATCGCGGCATTTCTACGTGGCCGTGCAACGTTGCCCATGCGCACGGTAAATACCCGAGCGTACTCCAGACATTCAACATTCTGCGGACGTCAGTACCCTACGTGGCTATGTTGACCCAAGTGAATACCGCATGCGCTTGTATCTGTCCCAGATCACAATGCTGTGGAAACGAAATCGGTGTCTCGAACATCATCGAGCTGTATCGATCGAAGATCCATAGAATGTCCGTCCTTCGTTTCTCTTTGTGCAGTTTATTTTGCATT
Organism: Agrypnia vestita; assembly: GCA_016648135.1. Classification (NCBI taxonomy): domain Eukaryota; kingdom Metazoa; phylum Arthropoda; class Insecta; order Trichoptera; family Phryganeidae; genus Agrypnia; species Agrypnia vestita. Next base: position 15,652 of record JADDOH010002988.1, read on the forward strand.
CGCCCTCCTCGTTTTTTCTCGTTTTCTTTTCTCTCTCTTACTTTTTCGATAAACTCTTAGCATAAACAGATACGGCGGCCATCATCATAACCTCCTAAGGGCGAATCTTTTTCCGTGACGTCTGAAAACAATATAATTATTATGACCAAAAAGGACCTTGTTTTTTAATATATTCCACTTTTACTTTACTACAGTAAAAACCCTCGATTAATTTTGGAAATTGCGAGACCCAAAAAAATTTCGAATTGCGCGGAACCCCCGTTCGCCAATGTGATACCGCGACAAGATATGCGAGTCCCGGTGTGTGCACGTCAATTGACCGCGTCATTGTCCCCGAAACATGAGCGTAGATGTTGATGCGACATGTCGAGCGGAATGTTTCGCGATTTGTCCCCTAGTGAATACATGGCTTTATCGATCATGCCGCGCAACAATCGATAAAAATGCATAATCAGATACGCATTCCTATTCTAGTCTCTAGCATTCTAGTCTCTAAACTGTTGTAGCCAAGCGTACCCTGGAGGAACTCGGTTGGGTAAAGCCAAGGATAATGCCCGTTCTCTCTCATGTAGAGATAGATATCTTAGAAACTTTTTTTGTACTTTCTACCACGAGTACTTGCCCTCATGTGGTACAAGTGAGTACTTGCCCTCATGTGGCCCCCAAATCATCGAGTCACTCTCGAGTCCACTTCGCACCAAGGAGTTGTAAAGAGTTCTCAGTACGCGGGTATTTTCGATATGTATTTAACCATGTACGTTTTCTTACTTGAATTAAGTTAATTATTTATCAAATTTTTAAATTACATTTTGTTGACCGTTTTTATTTTGTTTTCAAATATTTACTCATGTTGTAAAAGCCCCTTGGGCGTAGATAAATAAATAAATAAAATCCGTTCAGTAGTTCATCCTCACAATCTTTCACATTTATAATAATATTAGTTTTAATTCTCTTTTGTAGTCGTTTAAATACTCTTTTAATGGGCTCCCTCTGAGCACCAAATCAGAAGCAAAAGATCTTGGTGTAACTCTTGATTGCAAACTCTTACTAGATAAGCATATTGATATTATGGTCGCCAAATCCTCTCGAATGCTAGGCTTCGTTCTTCGCGCTTGTAAACGGTTCCAAGGAATAAATACTATGAAGATGCTTTACTTTTCCTTTGTTAGGAGTATTCTTGAGTACGCATCTCAGGTGTGGAGCCCCAGATATCAAGTTCATATAAACAGAATCGAAAGTGTTCAGAACAGATTCATAAAATATCTTGACTTTCGTTCCCATCGTATTCACATTAGTAATGTAGATTCCTCGACCTTCTTTAACATTACACCCCTGGTCAATCGCAGAAATACTGCTGATGTTATATTTCTTCATAAACTAGCTACGTCTAAGATTGACTGCCCGGCATTGCTGCAGCGCATCTCCCTGAGAGCACCCGGAAGGTCCACTAGATCGGTTGAGACCTTGAGCCTTTCACACTGTAATACCAACTCCCGGCAAAACTCTTTTATACATCGCTCGTCTAATTTGTTCAACTCTATATTCAGCGACCTGGATCTTTTGAATTCATCGATCTATGAATTTAAAAAACTTGGATATTCACCACGGTCATAAACCTTCTTTTTTTTCCTCTTCTTTAATCCATCTTCTTTCTTTTGCCCAGACCTCGTGTATATATATATATATATATATATATGTATATATGTATTGATCAGATATCTTTATGCTATACATATATCTTTTGCACTTCTTTTTATTCTTATCTCTTGTCCTTTTTACTAAGTAGATTTGTCCTTTCCTATCCATTCCTTATTCTCCTTTTACCTCTAAATTCTTTGACTCCCATAGTTTGTCCATAACTTAAAACTTTCATTTTTTTTGGTTTTTATTCTATAACTCGAGTTATTGTTGCTTTATGTTAAAACACAACAGGTTAATTCTGTGGAAACTTGTAAGATGGTCTCTATACTGTCCAATAATCATGTAAAATCTCTTTATATGTACTGTTAGTTTCCCATAAATAAATAAATAAATTAGGAATTCAATAGTAGGTAGTATTTAATAATTAATGTTTGATAGTTTAAAGTCAACCGTGTGTGGCTGTTGTCTGACACTTCCGGGTTTCCATTCTGGGGTAGAAAATTCCAGGGTTTGTACTTGGCCCATTATTCTTGGCGTGTGCGTGTGTGTGAGGGGGGAGGGGGTGTGTATTCAAATCAAAAAGAATCAATATCGCGGTCTCGGTCCTCGGACCCATTAAGCACAAAGGGAAAAAGTCGCCGTAACCGTAGACCTTTATGTGAGACCCTGGCGTGCAGTGAAGGCTCCTACAAATGTAACCATGACCTACATACAGCTTGCGGTAGGAGTTGACTGGTAGGAGTTGACTGGTAGAAATCGTCACGTAAGGAAAAAGCGTTATACCCCCTCCATATGATTTTCTCTCTCACTCTCTCTCTTTCTATTATGTACGAATGTATGTGTGTGCGTGCGAGTATCGAGATTCGAGTAGACGAGCATCGTGCGCGACAGGTTGTATAACCTCAATACTGAACGCGTGGAAATTTTGTTACAACTTATTTATGTTTTTGTTTTAAATCATACGTGAGTTACATTGTATTATTATTGCAATTTCGCAATGAAAACTGCAACAAGTATGTGTAATACAAACTTAAAAAAGTATGTTAATTAAATTGTATATTTTGATACAAGTATATTTTACTGTTTATATTCGTTTAATGTGATTCGAATGTTTATTATTTACTATTTAGATACATAACAGAGAGGCAATAGTGAAATCATATGCTCAGCGTTAAAAAGAGTATCGAAAGAGAGAAAAAAATCGAAAAACAACTTTAACGTAACGTTTCTATTTGTATATTTTCATACAAATATAAACAATGTAGGTCTCCATATGGAATTACATTGGAATTAAAGAAAGGGCATTGGAATTCGTTCCTGACTGTAATTTCATTCCTGTAATTTTTTTATATGAGTTTACAGTACTAGAGCGATCACAGTATAAATTTGCGTCTGCCAATAAAATCAAATCGTGAAGAGTTTTTTCTTTGATCTATTAAAAATAAGATGCAAATAATTTCCGGTAAATATTTTAGTGGGTATACACTAGACGATCCACATTTTTTTACTCTGATGTTCCCCTTTTAATCTCTTTTCCTTACTCACTCTACGACTGAGGCCACGCTCCCGCTTAACAATTTCTGCACATTTTATTTTATGGATCAGTTAGTGTGCGTCCGTTCCGATGAAGATACCGAAGGACATTAAATTGAGAAAGTGGTCCATACAAAATGGGATCCGAAACGTCGGCCCGAAAGGTCGTAACAGCACGGCATAATACCCCAGTAAACACAAACTTGAAGATTCTGAGTGGCCGTGAAAACCTAAGAACATTCTTAGCTATATGAACTTTTTTTTATTCATTCAAATTAAAGCTTACAATGCATGAAAATGTTTATAAAGAAAAAGATTGAAACATTTGAAAAATGTCTACTCCATACATCTATTAATCGCTTACAAAAGTATCTTTAAAATTACTTACTTAAATGTTATGTATTTAGTGTGTATATGTATGTGTGTGTTTACAAAATTACAAACGAAAAGTACAAAATTTTTATAATTAAATTTTACCATTTATTTGTTTTAATACAAGTGAAGTACTGAAACTCAGAACATGTATATTTACGTGTATTTAACGATGTAGGTAATTAAAGATAATAAATTTAACTTTTTATTGAACACAAATTATGTAACAAAAAAAATAGCAAACCAATTTTACTCTTGGGAAGAATCGGAAGATATATTAAAACAGAATCGTGCAAATATATATATATATATATATATATAGATATATATATATATATATATATATTATATATATATATAAACGCAATAACAGTCCCCCACATCAATTACTGCAGCAGTATACTTTTTATGGCTAATAAAGAAGAATTTAAACAATTAACCATACTCCAAAATAAAGCATTAAGAATTATACTAAAAAGAAATCAATACACAAGAATCGTAGGGATATTAGAAAGCTACATTTAAAATAACTGAAATGAAGAATTGAAAAAATTAACAATACCTATGTACATCAAAATAAAGCATTAAGGATTATATTAAAAAAATCGATACACAAGAATCAAAATGTTAGAAAGCTTATAAATAATGACATTTAGACAAATAATTAAATTTAATTTACTTCTATTTATATATAAAATTATTAATGGACACAATACCTTTGAATTATTAAGAAAAATAAAAAAAACATGAACTTGACCACTGTACAAAAAGAAAAGATGAAATAAGAAAAGAAAAAAAGATTTCTGACTTATTTTCTGTATTCCGAAAGAAAAAAGATCGCAAACTTCTATAATGTACAGTGGAATGAAATTATATGAAATGATGAAAATGATATGACTATGAAAAAATTTAAAATAATGTAATGCTGTATATAATGCTGAAATATAAAGATTAAGATGTTACCTACTTTAAGAATAAAAAATGTCACCCGGCAAGCCGGCAAGCAAGCAAGCAAGCAGACGCCACGAGTCAATAATATAAAGGGAGTGAAAATGAAGGGAGTAAAAAAAAATTTAAAAATACTTGAAGTGCTTTATATGTAACTTAACTGAAGCAAGTTCACAGGTGTTTTAATTTTGAAATATAGAACGCTGTCAAGGTGAACACTCCGTATGAAGTTACGTATGCGCTTATTAAATGTGGAAACACAGGTATTCTGCAATTTTTTGAATTACATACCAGCGCACTGCAATAAAATATTTTATCGTCCAGCCCGGAATATGGTAGACTAGATTTAAATTATTAAATACGCCGGGGAACCGAGTGACGCAAACCAGCGCGTACGACAAATAACAATATATATATTTAAAATAAATGTTTTTTTTACCAAGCGTATACAAATTCATATATTTATCTTGACGGAATCTTATAATCGATATTTCACCCGCTTTCTAATATCCAATCTAGCTGAAATTTAGTACATAGACGTATGCTCAATGACAATACGTGAATCAATCGTCAGGTTTACTATTCAGAATATTTTGAGTTTGTTCAAATCTTTCAGAACAGTGCTGGATTTGTCACAGAGCTCTGTGACATAAATCCAGAACTGTTCTGAAAGATTTGAACAAACTCAAAATATTCTGAATTGTAAATACTGGTAAAAAAGGAATTTAACAAAAATTGGAAATAATATTTCATGGCGTATCCTAGTGTAATGCAAGTATTCGGATGAATTTCATTACACAATAAAGTATATTGCTCTCAAAAATTCCGTAAAAAATCAGTGTAGATTTTCTCATTAGCGACATCTGTGGGGATTTAGGGGAATGAAAATGGCTTTGTACAGGCCGCATGGAAAGACGCTTACAACTCATATATGAAAGCTTTCCATGCAATTTGAACATATATACAACTTCCAAAAAATGAATAAGCATGGTATATTCTATCATGGGTGGAAATGGCGAATGTTACAATTGTGTAAAGTGATCACTTAAGCCAACCATAAAAAGATAGGTCATAAGTCCTATGTACACCCAAATGACTTCTATATACCTACTTTCCCATAATAAATACAGCTTCGTCTCTGTGAGATATCTATAATATACATTAATTAGTCAGGTTTACTAATTAATCAAAAAATTTATGGGAAATAAATTAATGAGCTCACCAAAAGATGGCGCGACTTTCCCATCTGTAACTATCTATATCAATCTATCTATATCTATCTGTAAAAATATATTTGTTCATTATAATTATTATTTCATTATTAATTATTTGATATTTTAAAATTATGTATTATGTATATTTAATAATTAAATATTAAGTATATTTTTTATCGACCTCAAATGAAATGGGAAATGGAATAAGAGAAAGAAGAAGAATTATTTGATATTTGAACATACGCAGAGGTACATATTTGTTGTTCATTTATCATTTAATTTGACTTGTATAAAAGCGTCAAAGCGAATAAATTTTCAATATCCCGTGTAAGTAGCTTCTTGGTGTAGTGGTTATGACGCTCGCCTAGTGATCTGGTAGTCGGTGGTTCGAACCCCATTCTAGGACACCAACAAGTTAGTCCTATTTACATAGCGCAGGCTTTTAGTTTAGTTTGAGAATAGTAAGAATATTGATGCGACACGTATTCCGTGTTCGCATATCTACTTCAAAAAAAATAAAAAAGGTGGCTCTAGTGATGGACGTTTTACCGAAAATAAATCAGAATATTGAAAATGCAAGCTTTAATATTGCCCATTTCCGTAACAACCAATATTTTACCCAAAATTTAAAGAGTATTTTCTATTCGTAATTGAATGAAAAATACTTATACGCGTTATAAGTTTTTTCCACTAGATACACGCCCTGTATATTGCGGACGCCGTATTTTAAAGTTTTATATTAAGTCATTTAAGTTTAATATTAAACAATTGACCGCTCCGCTGCACTGAACACTGGATATAATATAATAGGTCACCGCCTATTTTCATGGTCACTGTTTGATGTTTGCCTCGAATTCGGCACCTACACTTTCCGGAAATCATACCATAAAAACGACTTTACTTCCGGTAGATGCATGACATACGGCTTTGTAATATACTCTGAAGATATTTGTTTTCCACTAAGCTACATAAATTCTATATTGAGAAGGCTCCGAGACTGTTTTTGAGTTTTGAGAAATAAATTTCGTTTAGAGTTTCGCAATCTTCATTCCGTAGAAACACTCGGGAAATAAATAACGTGTAAGCTTCTAGCATTATTTTAATCGGTGGGTTCTGTTTTTGCTTTTTCTAATTTTGTTCTCTCTAAAATGGAAACGGGTGGCCGTTCATTTTGTAAACTGCAAAAATGTCTTCATCAAAATCAAACATCGTTAGCCTTAAACTATTTGAACTTGCTAAGATCTTTTTTTTTAGTGTATATTATAGATATCTCACAGAGACGAAACTGTATTAATTATGGGAAAGTAGGTATAGAAGTCATTTGGGTGTAACAGGACTTATGACCTGTCTTTTTATGGTTGGCTTAAGTGATCACTTTACACAATTGTAACATTCGCCATTTCCACCCATGATAGAATATACCATGTTTATTCATTTTTTGGAAGTTGTATATATGTTCAAATTGCGTGAAGCTTTCATATATGAGTTGTAAGCGCCTTTTCCATGCGGCCTGTACAAAGCCATTTTCATTCCCCTAAATCCCCACAGATGTCGCTAATGAGAAAATCTACAATTGATTTTACGGAATTTTGGGAGCAATATACTTTATTGTGTATAATGAAATTCATCCGAATACTTGCATTACACTAGGATACGCCAGGAAATATTATTTCCAATTTTTGTTAAATTCCTTTTTTACCAGTATTTACAATTCAGAATATTTTGAGTTTGTTCAAATCTTTCAGAACAGTGCTGGATTTATGTCACAGAGACATTATTAATCAATTAGTGAGACATATGTCACAGAGACATTATTAATCAATTACACTAATTGATTAATAATGTCTCTGTGACATAAATCCAGCACTGTTCTGAAAGATTTGAACAAACTCAAAATATTCTGATCTTTTTTTTTTTCAAATTTCCTTAGGGAGTGCCTATGGATCTCTGAATACGTACTCTCCTTGCGGATAATCTGTATTATTCAGTTGGACTGTATTACAGGCATTATTACAAGTACTTGATGAGTTTTGGAAGGGCAAAAAGTATTTTAAACGAAAGAAAAGTTCTACCGGACACACTTTTCTCTAGGTCCATTTGAATAGCCGCCATTTTGAAGATTAGAGGTGGCGGATCAGGCTAGTTAATAAAAACAAGATATCTGTGTTAATCAGTTTTTAAGAAAAATTTGATTTGTGGTGTCTGTAAGTGAGCGAGTGAGAGAGAAAGAGATTCGATAAGTTCAATCATGAGATTCGAGAAGATAAAAAAAATGATAATTTTTCTGTATATGAAGACATTTTAGATATATAATTTGGAAGAAACCTCCCTTAAATATTGTGGACTGGCACTATTACACCTTCTGTGTACAAAAAATTAATTTAACTTACTTATTAACTAGCTACCTATCATTCACATTAATGTTTCCAGAAAAATACGAGATGCAAATTAATTATTATCCCTAAGCATTTTCGACTCATAATTAAGGGAGTAATCTCTGTCACACCCTGTATACTCTATTTTACATGGTTTTAATAAGCTGTCTTTTATCTATTTGTTTGTTTGTTGTTGTGGCGGAATCATATAATTGATTTTTCACCAACTTCTCGACTAGCTAGAGCTCTGAAACATTCAACATTTACGTAAAGTGGATGACCATACATTAATAAATTATTTTCGACGTAATTTGACAATTATTTCGATTAAAATTAATAATTTTCCATTATTGTTGAACATTAAAAATACCTACTGGTGAGGCGGTTAGGTTATGGTTTAAATGGTGCGCTTTGAGCGTCCAACTATACGGAAACTTCCAAGGGGCAAGCAAGATGTCCAATACGTAGCGAAAGGCCCGTAACTGAGAAAACATGCAAGACACTTACCTCCTGGTTCTTCCGATTTATTGAACTGCGACCTGATGAACTGCGATGAGTGGACTGTAGATGCGGGTGGCCGTCTTCACCAATAATGTAAACAAATCCACTGCGAAGAACGGATTTGAAAAGGCGGTTTTAAGATCGAACGACAAATTGAGGTTATTGCGGAACGTGCGTAAAAATGTCACACGGCGGCGATGGCGATCGAGTATGTACTCACAGCGGCGGTCCAATATGTACTACTGCCGGCCCTGCTGGGTCTCGCGTCATTGGCGGAGACAGGTAACGCGGCTTGCCTAATTTCTCAATGAAAGGCGTTCGCTATATATTCCAAATATAGATATGGCCCGACCATGCTCCCCGCCTTGGAAGCTCACAGAGCTTTCAAAATTAATAAAAAATCATCCGAACGCATGATGCAACTTCCTTATCGCAATAACGACTAAATTATGATATAGAAAAAGAGAGACAGCGTAATATCAGTCCAGATCTATAATATATGAGTAAATTAAAAATGTGTCAATCTGACATATTCAGCGGTAAATTATGAAATGAAAATACGAAAGCACGTAAATGCTGCGATATAAGTAATTAATACATCGAACAATAACAAAGAGGCGTGAAAGAAAATGAAAATAAAAATAATATACAACTAAGAGCTATTGTACACTAAGAGGCGTGAAAAAAAATAAATAAAAATAATATATAACTAAGAGCTATTGGGTCGGGAGAGGATAAAGTTTCACCACTGGTCGCTTGAAAAAACCGGATTCAGTTTTCACTAGAGCAACTCTCACTACACTATCTGAACCTGGATATATTTGAGAGATTACTCCTAAAGGCCAGCTAAGCGGTGGTGCGTTATCCTGACCCACTAGCACGACTTTACCGACGGTGACGGGATTATCTGGAGTACACCATTTTTGTCGGACTTGTAGAGTGTGTAAATACTCTAGATGCCATTTTTTCCAATATGACCTAACTAAGTTATCTAGTAGTTGTTTGCGTGTACAAAGACTCCGCGTATCGTCAGCAATGTCCGATACCGGAAGATACTGGAGTGGTGATGACATTAAAAAATGTGCTGGTGTCAGCGCCTCAGGATACGGATCCTCAGACATAACACAAAGTGGCCGGGAATTGAGCAACGCTTCGATCTGTGTAAGAACTGTGAAGAGTTCCTCGTAAGTCAACAATTGACTTCCGATTACGCGGTATAGATGTGTTTTAAAACATTTTATATTGCTTTCCCAGATCCCTCCAAAGTGCGGGCTATGCGGTGGAATTAATTTCCAACAAATGCGTCGTTTAATAAGCTCATCCTTTATAGCGTTTTGATAGTCCGAGGACAAGATTAATTTATAAAATTCATCTAACTGTGCCTTGGCACCTATGAAGTTCGAGCCGTTGTCGGAATACAGACAAGATACGGGTCCTCGACGTGCTATAAAACGTTTGAATGCAGCTAGGAAGATGTCCGAGGATAAATCTGATGCTAGTTCGATATGAACAGCTTTCGTTGTCAAGCAGACAAAAATACAGATGTAGGCCTTTTGCGACCTTTGTCCACGCTTGCGTTGGAGTGTTATATTTAGCGGACCAGCATAATCTACCCCTGTGTGTGTAAAAGCCTTTGCTTCCTGAATTCGGCAGGCTGGCAAATTAGCCATTTTAGGCGTGGGATGTAGAGGAGAAACGCGAAAGCATTTATTACATTTTCTCACTCTCCATCTAATAACGCTTCTTCCGGAAAGGATCCAAAAGCGTTGACGAAGGATTGATGAAAGTAATCCTGGCCTAGTGTGAAGATGCAATTGGTGATGGTGATCTATTATAAGGGCGACTACGTGGTCATGTTTTGGGAGCAAAGCAGGATGTTTTGCTTCGAAAGGAAGACCTGAATTGGATAATCTTCCTTCAATCCGCAAAATACCATCCTCATCTATGAAAGGACTAAGACGTTTTAACCTTTTAGAATAGCCTTTTCCTCCTTTTAGATCCGCCATTTCCTTAGCAAAATGAACATTTTGAACGGCACGAATAGCCGTGTTTTCAGCAGCAAGTAAGTCAGCGACTCCAATTGCTGGGGAACGAGGTAATCTTTTCATAAAACGGAGGCAGTATACGATGATGCGCAGAAGTTTATCCCAACGAGAGATATTTTGAGCTAATTCGTAAAAACTACAAGGTACAATCTTAGCGGTAATCAAAGTTGTGGATTTAAAGTCCGGGAGTACCTCATATTTTGTAGGTAAGAATGGTTGGATAGGCCAACTTGAAATGACAGAACGTAGCCATGCAGGCCCGTTCCACCACAAGTCATGGGTTACCAATTGAGATGGTAACATGCCCCTAGAGAGACAATCACTAGGATTCTCAATGCCTGCGATATGATAGAAATCTTGGGGTTGTACATTTTCCTGGCATTGAGCTACGCGGTTGCTCACAAATACGGACCATCTATGCGGCGAAGAGTGGATCCATGACAAGGCAATTGTAGCGTCCGAGAATGCATATGTTCCTGCGATGGTGA
>JADDOH010002989.1:0-62292 GCA_016648135.1 Agrypnia vestita
CAGCACAATAATGAAAGGATTTTAAATCGAATCATTACCTGTGATGAAAAGTGGATCCTGTACGATAATCGGAAGCGCTCATTGCAATGGCTGAACCCTGCCGAACCAGCCAAACCATGCCCCAAGCGAAAATTGACTCCAAAAAAGTTACTTGTGAGCGTTTGGTGGACTAGTGCTGGTGTCGTTCACTACAGCTTTCTTAAATCGGGCCAGACGATTACGGCAGATGTCTATTGTCAGCAACTGCAAACCATGATGGAAAAGCTAGCTGCTAAAAACCGAGGCTGGTTAATCGCTCTAGACCACTGCTGCTTCATGATAACGCTAGGCCACACACTGCACAACAGATGGCTACCAAATTAGAGGAGCTTCAATTGAAATGTCTAAGACATCCACCGTACTCTTCGGACCTTGCCCTAACAAATTACCATTTTTTTCGAAATTCGGATAACTTCTTGCAAAGGAAAAAATTCAACTCCGATGGGGCAGTCCAAACCGCCTTCAAAGATTTTATTGATTCCCGTCCGAATGGTTTTTTTAGTAAAGGGATCGATGAACTACCTATGAGATGGCAAAAGTGCATAGATAGCAATGGTACATACTTTGATTAAATAAATATATTATAATAAAAAAAATCGGATTTATGTTCCTCCCATACTAAACGCCAATTTCATATGTAAGGACCTAATATTTAGTTCCACACATAATGTTGTGTGGGCTATTATATGATTTCACTTAGACATATTGCATTCCATCTAATCATTTAAAAGTTTTTACAATAAAATTTTTCCACTCCAGTTTAAACCTCCTTATATTCTCCATGTTTTGAATTTCCTTTGGCAGGCTATCGAAGATTTTTATACATTTATACATCATACAATTTTGTGAGGTGTTTTTCTTTTTCTTTGGTAGTCTTATGTTGTCGCTTCCTCTTGTATTCTAGGAATGAAAATCCTTATTCAGTTTCATCCTGTCATCAAAGTATCTGGGTAATAATCCATGTTTAATTTTAAATATTTGCACCATTACATTGATAATGATGAACCCTGCAGTGGGATCCAAAACGTTGGCCAAAAACGTTGTAGAAACACAGCGGAATATTTCAGAAAACTCAAACCAGAAGATTCTGGATGGCTGTGAAATCCTAAGAACATTTTTTAGAAATGATTTTTCAAAAAAAAATGCATTTTATGCCATTTGCGGTATGCCTGGTTTCAAAATTATATTACAAGTCACGAAAATGCAATGTAATAATAATGTAAAATTATATTTTTTAACCTGGAGTAATACGATGGCTTACCTAACCCCATAAGATGAAGATACATCACATCCAAAATGTCACTTAACAAAAAGTGACAATTAATAATTTAAGTTGATTAAATTACTTAAGTTTAACTGTCAGCTCTCACATTAATAATTTAAAAAAATATACGCAGTGGGATCCCTAAATACCAATTTAAATGTGGGTAACATTTCATTAATTGTATTCATGTTGAATGAAATACACAATTGAACTTAGGACATGTAAATATTGGCATCACAAAATGACATGTTTTCTAAGGCCACATAGTGAAATTGCACCTCCTAATTTGTATGAATGAATGGCAATTATTTATATTTTATTTTAAAACAACTAATTCATTCCAGAAACGAAATAAAAAATTCAAAGAATTCTGAATATAGAAAAATCAGAACACAATTAATAAAAATTATGTTTTGCTGTTCCTGCGTCAACTTAGAAATTTTAGTAACGTTTTTCTTTTAATTAATATTATTTCGTACAAATTTTATTAATATATTATCCCATAAAATGACAGGGACATATCTACATCAAATTTTATAAATTAAAATATTTAAATCAATTAAATTTTTCTAACTATGTAACTAAATTTAATCATTTTATGGCTAACTACGAACAGTAATAAATGGAAAATGTTTTTGCTCACATCCAATTCTTCTGAAACTCCTGCAGCTCCCTCAGTTGCCACAACTTGGTTTCCTTCATTTTTGCCAGCGGCGTCGTGCTTTTCGCTTTCAGACATTATGTATTATGAGGAAAAGAGGAAAACAATAACTATAAATGATTTTTTTACACTAAAACCAATGATATCTCAACACGTCTCCATCACCACGACTTCACCACAGAACAGGATGAATCAACGATTTGAAGCCTTGAAACCTTCGGAACCAATAGAATTGAATAGAACATAGAATCAAAAAAATTGTAATACACCACGATATCTTGACAATTTAATTCTCTGACGAATCGTTAAGTCCAGTTAGATCCACATCACGATTCCAAGGCGATACGAAAAGCGAGATTCTATGTTCACGCAATAATAGCCTTTATTAAAAGATACTCCAAAGCTGTTTTAGGAACAAATGCAAATTGTTACTCGCGCCACTGAATGTTGTATTGAAGAAAATTTATAAGTGTTAAAATGTTAACCAAAAACAATATTAATTTGTGGTTAACATTAGACCTCTTATTGTTTATTGAGAAAAAATGTGAAAGGATTTGGATTTAGCCGTTCTTATCTTATCCTTATGTTCTACTGCAATGTCCCCAAGATAATTGGTGCTCCTATTTTATATAATTCCACCGCTTCCACGGTGCCCTCTAACATTTTCTATTTTAATAATTTTATTGAGATCGGCTGCTAGCTTTTCATTACAAAAACTGCGAATCATTTTTTGGTTGCACAGTGGCCATCATCGGCTGCGAACACTGCATAAAGATATCGATTAATGATATTCCACAAACAAAATTATTGTGACAGATTAGAATTATTTTTTAATGTTTATTTCCCAATTACACAATATTTTGCTCTTTTTAAAATATAAATATGCCAAATGGATACCGTCAAACGGGGTTATTCTGCCTACCAAGGGGTGATTCTGCTTGATTCTGCCTGGTGAAATTTATTTACCTGGTTTACATATTTAAGACAAAATATTTAGTTATGGAATTAAACTGCGTGCTCTGTTGGCAGCACTAATCCTTTGCAAATGTTTTTTTTTACTTAACTGTTAAATATAGTGATTTTTCTGAATGCAGTATATATGAGACGAGACGACAACCTCACAAACTTCATTATTTTTCTAGGATATACAGTTATATTTACAGTTTTTGAGTTTGAAAGGCCTTTAAAATCACGAGGCAACATAGTACTAGAAAGCAAATGAGTGTTTCGGGATAATTTTGCTTGATTGTCAAAATGTTAAATTCATTAAATATAATATGTGTAACACCAAAATATTTTGATTCCACCATGATTCCACAGATAGCGCTAAAAAGGCATATCTGAATATAGTCCGTCCAACTTATCTGGAGAATTATATAAAATAGGAGCACCAATTATCTTGGGGACATTGCAGTAGAACATAAGGATAAGATAAGAACGGCTAAATCCAAATCCTTTCACATTTTTTCTCAATAAACAATAAGAGGTCTAATGTTAACCACAAATTAATATTGTTTTTGGTTAACATTTTAACACTTATAAATTTTCTTCAATACAACATTCAGTGGCGCCCAATCGTTGTGGTACTGCCCATAGTCTAAAAATTATCTCATTTGTAGGGAATTTTATGGAAAGTCGTTTTTTCTTAAACAAGTTATTAAGCAGTATACGACACGATAAAAAACAAAAAATGTAAACTAACGTACAAATAAATTTATCAAAATATACATTCGTAAAATACACAACGTCAAAAAATGGCGTTTTTTCAAAATCAAAGAAAAATACAATTTTCAGGAAAAAAAAACAAACAATAATAATTCTTTTAGGCCGGCGCCACATTACGCAGATCTTCCGCCACGTTTTTTCCGTTGCGCCAATTCGGCAAAGCAAATAGATCGACCGATGTGTGTGTTTAATAAGCGCATATTGTATGGAAAGAAATGTAGCGATGTTCCACGACACAAGAGACGCGGCGGAAGATCCGCGCAGTGTGGCGCCGGTTTTATTCGGTGTCTCATACCTAATGATCATGACCACCATGTTTAACTCAGTAACACAAGGATATCAATCGGTTTAGGGCCGTTGTATCAACTTGGTTTATAGTAATCTTTCGTTCAAAGCATAGATATTTTGCATTTTCCACCGATCAAACAACTCGCTCTCGTAAAAATCTTTGCTTTAAATGAACTATTGCTATAAAGTAAGTTGATGCAACCAGTCTTTAATGTGCATAAATAAAAAAGTTTATTTTTGAAAAAAGATGTTTATACAAATGAACTCGTTAATGAATTATGTAATAAAAAGTATAAATAATAAAAATTCTATGTAAAAAATTATCGAATAAAATATGTTCTAAAACTTTTCTCATATTACGGCTTCTATTTTTCAATTTCAATTCAATTTTTCCACTTATCCTTGTTCTTTTTTTCCGGGTGTAGATATTTTAATGCCCATTTCCTCGGCCACTTTAGCTTCTTTAACTATTTTGTAAATTGCCGATTCAGAAATACCTGAAGAAATTGTATAATAGTAAAATAAAAAACTAAGTATGGGAAATTCATTTTAACTGCATGGCAGCACTAACCTGAAGTGGCGGCAATAAGCCTATGAACAAAATCAAACGGTATAATTGGGGCTTTTAGACGTTGTTCCTCTTCAAAAAACGTGTGCATTTTCAAGATTATTTCCCGAACACCGCTAATGGTTTTTGGCATGGTGACAATCTAAAATTTTCTTAAAAAACTATCAAAACAGTCGTGAACTCCTCTGTAAACAAAGTCTGTCAAAGGTCTGTCAGCTGTAGATAATCCAATATGGCGTCGTTAGTTCCAAATTTGGCCATTCTTCAGATAAGTTAGACGGACTATAACAGACAGTTAGGTTCTTTTAATAATAGTAATTTTTACAGCAATCAAAATACCCGTTTTCGTAAAAATCTATGCTTTTTGTCTAACAATTACTATATCTACTGATCAATCAAGCGGCCCTAAAGGAACTACAGTAAAAATATGTCCAGAAATGGCGCCACTGGTTGTTACAACGCACACACGAGAGAGACGTCTTCTGATTGCACAAATCCCCAAGGATTCAATCTAGAGGGTTTTTGCTTAGAAATTGTTACCCTTTCGAATTAATGTAAAACATAAAACACACGATGTTTATTATAAATAGAAGTTTGTAAAAGTTTAAAAGTTATAGAGCTGACGCACTTTAAGTTGTAGATTATGCGGTCAAGCCGAATTTCAGAGTATCCAAGGAATTGAAAAAATCTCAATTATGCTCTGAAACGACAGCACACCCATTTGCAATACACTTATGAAATGTTGCTAAAAACATTTATATGGTTCAAAATAAATATGATTTGGTATGTTCTGCTTTGTTTTGATACGGTTCAGGCATCATACAGAGGTCTTATTTTTTAAAATAAAAAAATTAAAATTAAACAATATTATACACTCGCATATTGCCACGGCCGAAAATTAAACATACCAACAGCATAAATTAGATGTAGGTGTAGGTACCTACTGAAAGAATTTTAGAATATATTTGATTTGATTTGATTTGATTTGATTGATAGCTGTTTTGGGCGCAGACCTGAACGCACTTCTTGAATTGTATGAAATTTTCAATGAACAATGGGGTAATATTGCCTACCTAGGGGTAAATATCCACTGATACGATTAGGTAATGGATGAAGATGAAGGATGAACGTTGTTTATCAATATAGGTAGGTATTTTTTGTCAGCGGTATTATTCGAATTCTTAAACTGTAAGTACGTTTTTTTAATATAAGCAAAATAACCCCAAGCATTGGGTAATTTGCCAAATTTTTTAGAAGTTAAAAATGGTATTAAAATATAATTTGGTGCTATTAGCTATAGAGAAATCTTAAAAATAAAGGGTGTATATATAACATATAAAATAATATAGCAATGGACCCACCAATACAAAAAACAATGAAAAAACACGATCAAACAAAAAATAGTACTAAAACCAGGCAAAATAACACCGTTTGACGGCAACTGTTGTTTGTTTGCTTTACCACGTTTTTTTATATATATTATAACGATAAGTTTATTATTTACAAATAGTTTAGTTTATTCAAATAGACCGTCAAAAAGTCATTATTGACCCAAATAGATGGTCCTAGAGTGGTATTAGAGTACAAAGTATGTATATTTTATGAACGTTTTGAATATGATATAATTAAACAATCCACTTTTTATGATAAATAAATAATGAGTTAATGATAAAATAAATTGTCAATAATATTCAGAAAAAAATAAAGACTCTCACAAATCGATAAATAAAATTTAGGAATGAACTCCAGATTAACAGGTTTTATATGCAGAACACATAAACTTAAACTAACATAAAATCCATACGCTCCATAAATTTTTTGATAACATTGAAGAATATTTCACAATTCAATGCTTTATTTGGTCACTATAACCACTTTATTTTGTAACTAGCTGTGCCCGCAGCTTCGTCCGCGTAGAATTAATTTTCAGACTATAAGATTATCAGTGAAAAATCAATATAATCTAAACTACTCGTCCAAACAATGTTGTGTGAGTGGAATTTTTTATCTAAATAAAATTTCCCTGACGACCAGTAAATTTATTTTGATAAGTATTTAACATTACATACCTACTTAAATTACCCCCAACAGATTAAAATTAATTTTAAATATATATTTTATTCACATTTTATCAATTTGTATATTAACCTTATCATATAGATATATGCCGTTGCGGATTTTTTATAGAAATTTTTGTGTTCTACAACTTCTTCATAGAAAGTATTTAAATATCTCGTACCGTTAAGGCAGCGTTCGTAAAAAACACATAGCTTGACCGTTTCTTCGACGACTTTAGTTGTAAAATAGGTCAACACGAAAAGCTCTTGTGTTTTAACGGGATATCCTATAACCACCCTGAAAATCCATTCTAAATATTGGTGAAAGAATTTTTGAAATCGGATGGGTAGTTTCAGAGATTACCTCTTACATCCAAACTTACAAACTCACAAACATTACCTCTTTATAATATATTAATATAGATAGTGTTAATTGCCGAAAACATCACATCCTACTTGGCGGGGAAACGTTTATCGAGAAGTTTAGAAACATTTGAGCATGGCTTAAGATAATTGCAAAAATTACTTTGTATAATGTAATAATAAATACCATTTTTGCGTGCGTTATGCTACAGCATGGTGAGGTTCTACCATCTCGTATTAACTGGTTAGGTATGGGGGACATAGGTTAGCTATAGAAGAAATTATAATTTTACAGCAGCAATCGGCAATGGCCGCAGTTTATCATCTAGTATGGCTGCTTTGGGAAGTGACTGACATAAGGGTAGAGGGATTTTAGATTAGTTCAACGTCTTTTATTGTCGATTCAAAGCAGTCGGCATGTACGTTAATAGTTGAGGAATACTTAAAATGTTATTTTTGGTAAGCGTAAAAGTCTTATAAATAAGTTCGATTATTTCTTTGTTTAATACCTATCGGCTTTATGACCTGTAAATTGTCAATTGAAGAACTCCGTATTTTTTACTTTACCATCATGTTTTACCGTTTATTTATAAGTTCCCTTTGTTCCTGAAGTTTGCAAAAGATGTGTACGTGCCAAACGTCTAAGATTTATCCATAAATATCTAGTCGGCACAAAATCGGGGTGTTACCATATTTCAGTTGCCGAGAAAAGAGGACACTTACTGTAGAGGGGGGCTCTGTTAATCGCATTTAACTTTAATAAATAATGTCTTTGATATAGTCTCTCTTAAATTTTGAGTTTAACTTTGAAAACCGGAAGAGTTCAAAAAAAAATTCTGCGAAGAGTTGAAACTCTCAATTTATCTTTTAACTAAAAAAGTATAATTTATAACACAATGTGCAACAGAACGTATTTAATTTATTATCGAATTTTCATATATTATTTTTAATAATTGTAGTTCAATGTCCCTTCATGCAAAATTATAACTTTATCCTAAATGTAACCAACCATCAATTGTTCGGATTAATTGTCAAACATTGCTTATGTGATTGGGTTAATATTCATATATTGAGATCATTTTTACATGTGATACTAGTTATCAGCTAATATTTAAATAATTGCACCATCCATTCAGTTATTGGTGTGTATACTATTATATTATATTTAGAATGTTACTTTTGATTCAAGTCTCGGTTTTGTTATTTTAATATCTATAGAGCCCTAGTGGACTGTATAAAAAATAAAATAGAAGTCTTGTATGACAAAATATTGGTTCATGTTTAGAATTTTCAATGACTCAATCTGAAGGAATTTTTACTTGTACAGTCTGTTTCCATGATTAACAATACTCGAAGAAATTTTGTTTTCTCATTGTCCTTAAACTGCTGCAACCATCTAATTGACGTATAATCTAGATGCTCAGGCAAGTTACCATGGAAGCAGTGGCATGCAGTGCATAGAAGCAAAAAAGCTGTAAACTACTTAAGATTCTGGGAAGAAAATATTTATTAAATAATCCTTATGAAAAGACTATTTAAAATTCTAGCTGTAATCTGTGGATGCGGCTAGGGTTTTTATTTGTTACTGTTTCTGTATACAACTTCATATCAATGCTGCTTCTGTTTTACTTGTTCGCGCGCATCATTTTTGTTTTTGTTTTATCTGTATGGAAGTCATCCTGAACTTAATATTTTTCTACTAGAGTCGTATTATATTCTCCCTATCTTTATGCCTTCGAGTTTTATTCAGTTGGCAAGTAAATTTTTCGGACTCCTCGAAAGGTCTAATATTTGGTACACGTCACTCACAGAAACAACATTTACTCATTCTATATTTGCTGATGTATTAAAATTTTTGTGTGTATCCCAATGGTCAATTTGCTTCTTCACTTGTCAAATATCAATCCATCTGCCATATCCTGTGCTAATAGAATAGCATTGTTTAAATAGATTATTACTTTTATTTCATTAGAATTCATTTATTACTATTAATAGTACCTATGAATTAATTAAACCTAATAAAGCCGGGTCCGCTAGTATATATATATATATATTTTATTTTTTATTTTTATAAACGTTATTTGGAAAACATAAATAAACTCGTAGGACTATATTACCGCCTTGATTATGAGTCGAAAATGTTCAAGCAACCATGATCATCATAATATCAATGGTTATGGAGAAATGTGACATCAAAGTTTGCATTTTTTTTTTCAATATTTCTGAGTTATTTTTTGTACAGTGTTGGACTATCATTACAGTAAATTATATCGAATTTTTCCCTTTTTTTTTTCCTTTTTCCTTTGTTCCCTTTAATATTTGTTCCCTTTAATACAAGTCAAATAAAATAATAAAAACCTTTGAATTCCAATTGGAATTTCTGCAGGGTTTTTTTAATCATTTTATTTAACTAGTATTGAAACAAATAAATTTTTCATAATCGATATAAGTTACTGTAATGATAGTTCAACATTTTGTAAAAAAGAAGTCAGAAATATTGAGAGAAAAAAATTCAAACTTTGATATTGCATAACTCCGTAACTATTGATATTAGGTCATGGCTGTTTGAACATTTTCGACTCATAATCAAGTCGGGAATATAGTCCTGCGAGGTTAATAATGTTTTCCAAATAACCCTGTATACTGGGTAACAGCATAACCTGAGTTTATACCCACCGCAAGCTGAATGCACGCACATCAAACCATACACCAACTAAACTAAAAATAGATTTTAAATAATTTCATGTCTGTATTCAAAACTTGAAACCCAATTGCAATTTTTGTATTTTGAACTATTTGTTGATTTATAAAAAAGTGCGGAATAATCCAAGATGATGGTCCCGTTGTTCATACAATGAAAATAAGTATTTCACTATATAATTTAACGTCCTGTTAATTTAATCCAACTAAAATAATCGTAATCTAAATTAAACAAACCAAACCTAATAACCTAACCTAACCTCATATATTGCCTATGAAATGTCAAAATATGCAGTGCATTTTTCGGAACTTTAAAGTGTAATATCTTATTTAATACTTTCTTTAAACGTAAATTATCTTTCCTTTTGTTATTAGCACATTCAATAATATAGTGAAATACTCATTTTTGTTGTATATGCAATGGGACCATTATCTTGGATTTAGCCAAAAGTGCTGTTATAATATGTATGGGATGGTTTCTTTGTGCCGTCTACTTAATTTAAGTATATTTGAGTGTTTGTTCTTTACAAAGTATTTTGTGAACAACATTACAAAAATAATTAAATTAAAACCCCAAAATGGTTGATTTGATAGCTCAATGTCACAATATTAGGAAATTAAATCATGTCGCATAATGTCAGAATTTTTGTGGTTGGTTTTACCACACTCCGTACCTTTCTACTTAAATTAAACAAAAAATATCTTGATTTAAAACCACTATATTTTTGGTAATACCAACCGGTTTCAGAACCATAATGGTTTTCGGTGGTTCCGAAACCGGCTGGTGTTATTAAAAATATAGTAGTTTAAACCAAGTTAATTTGTGTTCAATTTAATTCACAATGGCCATAAAGTAATAGCCAATTACAACAGATTTCTACGCTCAGGTGCAAAATGCGTTGAATAGAAATCTTTCCAAAATGATGCAGAAATTCTTGACTTTTAGAACCTCCAGAATTCTTTGCGGAAGGAATTATAAATTGCCTTCTAAATGGAAAATGTAGTAATTTATTGTAAAAATTTTAACATATAACAGTAAAATTACCAATACATATTTATGAATACAATCAACTGAATATATGCAATTTTAAAAATCTTGTGCATATGCTGTAGTTAACATGTAGACACGTTTATCAATAAAAAATGTATGAATAATTGTATAATTGAGATTATCTTAAATCTTATCTTATCACTATGCTTGACCCAAATATTCAGCATTATCTGCTTTCTACAACCTCGGTGGAGGTAACTCTTTCAGCGTGCATTTCTTCCAAGGATGTGATGATAGCTGTAGTGGTTGTCTGTGACACCGCCTGCTACCGCAATGTGATGAGAATCGCAAGGATTCAAATCATTCTTGTTATACTTTTCGTATCGTAATGATTGTTGAAATATGAATTTGTTTCAGTATATAGCCAGTACGTAAAACATCCAGAAAAGGATGATCGACGAAGGTACCACTCATTCGACAAGAGGCCTGGATGGAAACTGTTTGGAAGATGCCGAGTGGTACTGGGGTGATATCACCAGGTAAATATCTATAATTAATTTACTGTAAGGTATGTTGCGATGCGGAAACCATTAACTGATTAATTATACAGGGTGTATGGTAACAAAATTTTTCGAAAAGCCTTCTTCATTAAATTTTTAATAGAAAATATTCTGTAGGGTACTGATACACACGCTTATTAGTGGCACGTGAGCATGCGCAGTATTGATCTTCTTGAGTTATTGCTACTTAGTAGCATGTGTGTATGTACATTGCTAGTAACGAGCATGCTCATTTGATTTGCAGCTGGAAGGGGTTACTTTTGAGCATGTGTGAACAGGCTTGCTTATGAGCATGCCAATTTCATTCGCGGCTAGTATCGATTATCGATGCGATCTTCTTAGTCTGCGACAGATGAAACAAATATAGCGCATTGGGGAGATGACAAAACATTACTTTTCGTGACTTATTATACGAATCACGAATGTCTGTGGAGTACTCGGTCATCGCTATATAAAAATAATATAGCACGAAATAATGCTTATGAAACTTTTTAAAAGACATGAATGATTCAAATCTCACAATAAAAATTATTAAAATTACAATCAAAAATGTGCAGATGGAAACTCGGGAACTGTTTTGATTTATTGGTTCACTTGAATTTCAGTCATTGTCAGCAGTGGTGGGAGAAATGTTAGACATTTTACAATTTGAAGTAAATATTGACTTTCACGCACATGTTTTGAATACCATTAAATTAAATGTCTGCTAAATCAGGAAGATCTGAAGAATGTTCTTAGGTTTTCACGGCCACTCAGAATCTTCAAGTTTGTGTTTACTGGGGTATTATGCCGTGTTGTTACGATGGACCCTGCAATGGGATCCGAAACGTCGGCCCAAAAGGTCGTAACAACACGGCATAATACCCCAGTAAACACAAACTTCAGGAAGATCTGGTTCACAGGACCCAACATGTTTTGCAGAAACTTGATAATCGTCAATTTGATTTGGTTTTCATTGAGCTCCATACCTCTGCCAATACATTTCCGGCAAACTCAAAATTGGATCTTTCTAAATTTTCTTTAATTGTAACGCCACAGTCGTCCAAATGAGACCCAAAATGGTCATGAGGCAATGTCAAATCAGCCAGTTCCTGACTAAGAGGAGCCATTTTGCGCTCTACTCGGTTATACGCACTTCTGCCAGGAGCATTTGTAGCAATAAACAATGCGTCGAGATCATGTCGCTTAAAGTGTTGTGTAGGAAATCCTATCCTACCATCCAGGCCCCCCATTTCCCCATGTCATCAAAAATAAGTAAAGCATAGACCCCCACCCGCCTTTGGTGATTACGTAATACTTGAATGGCCCCTAGCTATGAGTCACCTTTTATAATACTGTATACGCCCATACAGAAGGGACTGTGTGAAAGTAGACTTTTTAAATATGATAATAAAACATATTAGTTTACACAGCGGTAATTTTAGTTTTCCAGGGTCATTTATATTGGAATTGGTCATTGTTACTAGAACTATTATACTATTTGGATGTAATAATTCCTAAGTATCTACTTTATTTAAAACGTTCCCTACTGATAGCGCTGAAGTTAGAGTAAAAACCTCGCGAGACCAGTAATGTGGTCATATCAACAGTCTTGGTTTGAGACACTAAGAAATGAAGACACTAAGGCATCGCAAAATTTAAAAATAATATTTAAATATCATTTAAAATGTAAAAATATTATTTAATTAAATATTTGATTTAATGAAGATAAAGATTAAACTGGCAAAATTGATGATATATAACCAATATACCATTACACCGTTTTCTCCCAGGGGTAAGCAGAGGGTGCATATTAGTGATGCAACGAATACTGCTTTCACGAATACGAATATCAAGCCTACTATTCGGTGAATATGAATATATTCAACAAGATAATAAATAATACACCACCGCTCTTTTTTTACTAAGAGTTTTAATAATTAAAATTTACCACTGGCAAATTTTTGTTCAAAAAGCACAACATTTCTTTTATGTACATTCCCAGCGGTCGAAAATAAATATCACTTTTTTCACGAGAGGTCATGTTATTAGATTTAATTTGAAATTATTTTATAAGAGTTAACACTTTTACACACAACGGAAATAAAATGGAACGAACAACCCGTATTACAAAACAAAAACTACATAAAAAGAGCACCTAACCTTATAAATAACCAAACGAAACTAGATGAAAGAACTCATGTTATGCTGTGAAACAAGTAACAATTGAAAACTTGAGAACTCAACAAACCCGTTCATTCAATGTTAGGGGAATCCTCGATAATAGAGTGCGTAGGTGTGTTCGGATACACGGTGCCAAACCGTAATTTGCGTTGCGTTCAGTTATAAATATTTTGTTTTTAAATAATATTTGGCGAATAAGAATATTCGGTAAATATCTTCTATTCGGCGAATACGAGTATTCGTATTCGTTACATCATTACTGCATATGACTCTTGCCTTATTAATTTATTTATTCCATTTATTTACGCGATGTACACTTGGCGTAGCTGAAAATACTATGACGGAGTGCGTAGTATGCCATTTTTGGAAGACTGAGATTCATGAAGCTGTGAGGAGTTACGAATGTATTTTATTTCTAATATTTAGTTAATTTCTAGTTTATTAAAGTTTATTTCTAATATATAGTATTTCTAATGTATAAAAAAAAACTGTACAGGTAGTTGCTTCAGAACAGACCTTGACTAGTGAAGCAAGTACCTTCATTTATATGTATTAAAAAACATGAAATAAATGAAATTAAATTTTTGTAAGCACACTCTGCTTTTTTAAATTAATATTCTAACCACCAGAATAATATCTAAAGGGAAATAAAACTAAGAAGTATAATTGCGAAGATGTCTTTGACCGAGAAATCTAGCTCAATTATGCAAATTATCATTTGGGCACACATTTTGTTTTTGTGCAAGCTGACAGGCGTATCATGTCAAACTTCAAATTCAAATGATTGACTATTTAAATTGTTATAATATACTTTGTTAAAACTTAAATTGTCGTGATTCAGATGAATTTTTGATATGAATCTTTGCATTTACCTCCGCGGAGCATGTAATTGTTCTTATGTTGGCCTCCATTATTCCAGTATAATTCCTGTATTTTCATCAACTCGCTTGATTTCATATACATAAATAATTTTGTTGCTATAGTAATAATAAACAGTTTTATCTTACATGTACACTTAATACTTTAATCACCTATAATAAATAATGATAATGAAATTATCTTAAATAAATGCTATCAATTAGATTTCCATTGTCCACATATTGAAATATTGAAAATTGTTTTATTTCTATAAATAAATACTTAATACAATTTTAGGTGTCATTCTAAATTAGTAATTTAATAAATTTATACAAAATAATGAAAACAAATTGATTTTGCTTATTTCTAGGGACGAGGTAAATGAAAAGTTACAAGACACATGTGACGGAACATTCCTCGTCCGGAATGCATCGAACAAGGGAACCGGTTACACCTTGACAGTGCGCAAGGGAGGCACCAACAAACTCATCAAAGTGTCTCACTTAAACGGGAAGTACGGTTTTTGCGAACCTTACGAATTCAACTCTGTCGTCGAGTTGGTAAACTTTTACAGAGAAGTGTCACTGGCCCACTGCAACACCAGTCTCGATGTAAAACTGTTATATCCTCTGACGCACGCGCACGAAGAGGAGTTGGCCAGCTCGGTGGATCTCAACAGTCTAGTCAGTAAATTCCAAGAGATACAGAAGGACTTTGCGACGAAAACAAAAAACTACGATGATTACTCGAGGGATTACGATCGCACCGAGCTCGAGACCAAATCGAAGAAACAGGCGCTCGACGCTTTCTGGCAGGCGGTGAAGATCTTCGAGGAGCAAATTCGGTTGCAAGACAAGTTCCAGAAAGAAGCTCAGCCTCACGAGATAACCAGTCTCATGGACAATTGCGAGATGCTGAGGATGCGGCTGAAGGCGCTCATCGAGAGCCGTAACCAACTGGAAGAGAATCTGAAGTTGCAGGTCTCCAGCAACAGAGCGCTGGAGAGAGAGATGACATCGCTCAAACCGGATATTATCAATTTATTCAAACTTCGCGATCGCCATAAAATGTAAGTATTACCTCATCTAATAATTCTTCAATCCAATTATCAAGAAAATATTACTGATAATTTTCATAAGATAGCAGAAAACAATCAGTTTTGCCAATTGCTTGTGCTAGGTTTCTGTAAATATTATTAGTTATTGTTTCCTATCTTTCGATTTTGAAATAATATTCTATCAAAAAACAAAAAATCTCAACAAGTCAAAGTCAAAAATATATCCCAAAAAGTCAACCAGACAGGTTATTCTATTCTAGTGTAACATGTAGCAGTGTAATCGGGAGATTCCAGGATCGATTCCTAGTGAATCATAATCATGTAATTTTCTCAAAACCGGGGGGTTTTGCGATGTTTTTCACTATCGTTATTAGGTATCGAGGCCTGTTGCAGTTTTAAAAGTAAAAACATAAAATTTAAAAAAGTAGAATAATTCAATAAATTTACATTACATTGTACATACATTAAAATTGATATTTGTTGCATATGATAATAGTTGGTGTGATTTTGTACATTGTGGTCTAATATCACCCTACGAATAAGATTCTGCATTTTTAGTCTTAGTTTTTTGAGAGTCATATAAAGTACATATAAAGTACAATAATTTATTGTGGAAAATTAGCTAATACGACAAAACATTCTGGTCCTGATGATTTTTTTTACATTTTACATACATTTATTTTCTACATTATTTATAAAAAAATATTGTGTTTAAAAAGAACCAAATGTACTGCTGTGTTTTAGCCAAATTGTTTAAGTCTTAAGTTTCTATTGTCTTAGCCAGCCATACTCAACCTTTTTTTTCCTTCGGGCCTTTGGTTGAAACCCGTTAGATTCAAGATTAAGGGGGAATGAATTAAAATAGAATGATAATAATACTTATCGTTTATCAGCATACCAGCCAATACCAGCTCAAACACTGACAGCAGTGTATTTCCTTTTTTTTTCGTCACATAAATGTGCGTGTTTGTAGCAATATGTAGTAAAATCATTAATTTGCCATGTTTTAAAATAATCCTTTGGGGGTTTGTACATGGTTAGGAGCAATTGCTTTTTCGGTCCGTCATGCGACGGAAAAGTTCCAAAGGCGTAGAATATTTGTTGATTTATTATCTCGATAAAACAAGTACAAAATATATGAGTATGATTATAAAGACAATGATAGGTACTCTAAGGGCCATAGCCTCCGGCTGCCGCCGGTGGTAGGTGTCAGACTGACATGCCTCTTTTTATATAATTTACGAACAAAGGATTCTTCTGGAGTGTGGCTGTGTGTGTGTGTGAAGAAATCGTCCGAAATGCTGATGGTGCAATGAACTGTCGGCCGCGCGTGTCTTGCTCGTGCCTCGATTTGTTTATGTGGCATTCCTTGCCGCTGTATGTGTGTGTGTGTGGCCTAGGTTGGCGGTTTTCTGTATTGTGGTATGAATTCCACAATCCTTTGACATGAAATTTATAGTAAATTACTTCAGTCAGCATGGTTCCATTTTAACCAATTTTTGCTGTACCGATAGATTAGAAATACTCAAATAGCAGGTGAATAAATACGTTTGTAAATACTAATTTGAGTGTCTTAATATTTTCAATTCTGATGAAAGGGTAATTAGAATGATGTAAAGTACTGATGCGATAAACTGCGAGTGGTGTTTGTAACGATGTTTGCTGTGATTTTTTATATTCAATCATACCAATCATTATTACTGTAGAACACCAATCACAATCAGAATCTATCTCACCCTCATGCGAAGCAATTGAAAGGATGACAATGTCATAATATTATCACAGGTGGCTGAAACTGCGCGGCCTCACCGATGGCCAAATCCGCACATTGCTGAGCACTGGAGGTGCAGAAGAGGAGGAAGAGGACGCCACACGCCTGCCGCATCAGCGAGAAGCAGCCTGGCGGGCAGACGGCTGCTCACGACCCCAGGCGGAGCGCCTGCTGCAGGGTCGGCCTCCGGGAACATTCCTGGTCCGACCCAACAGCACTGGCCAGTACGCACTGTCCGTCACCTGCAACGACAATGTGTACCACTGCATCATATACAAGACGGACAAGGGATATGGATTTGCCGAGCCGTATAACATTTACAGGTAACATTTTCAATTTGCCCTAAAACTAAGACCTAAAAACAGACTAGTAAGCTGGTGATGGAAATAAGAAAGCTAGGGGAAATCAAACAATAATGGATATTTTGATAATCAAGGTTATTAAATTATTCATGTTATGTCACATTGTACAAAATTCAAACATAATTTGATATAAATTTGTGATATAGTTTGTGTATCCATTGTTTAAATCTAAAGTCTTATTTAAACCGGTGCTGTGATTTTTGACATCTGTCATCAAAATCATTTTTATTCAATGATTCGACAAAGTATTCTTTGATGTCTAAGTAAATTTATTTTCCTACTAAGGATTATTATAGAATCAGTTGATTGTCAGAAAAGTCAGTGACATGCTACATAATACAGTGAAACCTCGTTAATTCAAAATTCAAGGGACCCAAAAAAACATTATGTATTAGGCGGGGAACCCCGTTAATTCGAAATACAAGGTACAAAAAAAAAAAATCGCAATACAATTGCAAAATTCGCCAAAAATCGTAAGACTCGTGAAAAAAGTCATTAATTTAGTGAAAAACGTCAGTATTTTTGCATACTTCAGGAAATCATTTTGAAAATGCAATATTTTATTATGCTAATACGAAGACTGCGATATTTATATTACTAAAGTACCCGATATTGATGTATTTGTTGTTCTCACTTGTGTGAATTTCGTCAAATTTAAAAAAAAAAATTTATGAACTAAAATGTATTGATTTATGCCGCAAGGGACTAAAAATTATTTCAAATTTTCGAAAAATCAAAATTCGCAATGCTATTACGAAATTCGCCAAAAATCGTAAAATATCATGAAAAAAAGCTTAATTTTGTGAAAAATGTCTGCATTTTTACATATTTCAAGAAATCATTTCAAAAACGCAATATTTATTATGCCAATACAGAGACTGCCACATTTCTATTACTCAAGTATCCGAAATTGATATATCTATTGTTCTCACTTACAAAAAAATAGAAATATTCTTTCAATTTCGTTAAATTTAAAAAAAAAACGAATTATGTGAAATAAAACGTATTAGGGGCTAAAAATTATTTCGAATTACGAATTATCGGGATTAATCTACTATGAAATTAGCATTTTGGGACTTGTGGGTCTGAAAAATTTCGAATTATCGGGGTTCGAATTAATGGGGTTTTACTGTATTGTACATTCCGAAACTACAATGTCGAAACATTGAATGAAAACAATTTTGATGATACATGCCAAAAATTACGTTCACCAGCTTAAATAAAATTTTCAATAAAACTAACTATAATCCATGTTGATACAACCGGCCCTAAGACAGTATTCATAAAGTCAATTTAGCTTATTTTCTTTTACAAAATAATTGAAATTTCAGTTGTAAAAATAGTTTATTTATTTATTTTGAATGATGTATATGGAACAGGTCGCTCAAGGCACTGGTGCTGCACTACGCGTCCAACTCCCTGGAGGTGCACAATGACTCCCTCACCACCAAGTTGGTGTTTCCCATCTTCGCCATCGACCACGTCCAGCAGTCCAACTACATTAGGACGGTGCGGTCCACACAAGTCCCGTGATAACGGACTGTAACCGCAAGGCCGGCCATTTGACAATGTACTCTGCGTAAGCTGTTAACAGTAGAAGAACGACTGTGATTATATTCATCCGTACCTACTTTGATTGAACTTTGCATACACCGAGTTTTCACCACTTTTTGTGTCAAGTCACTTTAATCCATTGTATTAGATGAGCATTTGAAGGATTTAAATACTAAGTGATCCGAGTGACATCCGCAGAGTAGAAGATTCTTTTCATTCACTGTATCAATTTCTACTTTCAATTCTGTGTCGATTGCGCTGAATGTTTTCTAAAAAATTAATTACACTTTTGTATGAAATAAACTCCTGTCCCGGTAGTGTTAAGTGACGAGTTAATTATAAAACTGTACAAAGACCTTTTTCAACATAATTTGTAAGGTAGTAATATATTTTTTTAAATTTGCGTAGTCCCAGTTTTTCTGTTATCATTTTTAACTGAATCAAAATATACATTTTACCATGATCTAAAGTGGTCCAGAAAGTAACTGGCAATTAATAACGACCATCTGTTGAACAGCCCGAGTTGAAGGCCATCTTCTCTCCCACTCCTGCCTTCGCGCTATACAATGAACCCGGAGAAGAGTATCAATTGATCATATAAAGTTTATCGGAATGGATTTTAGTAAGAAAGCCTTTAATGATTGTGATCATGGTTAAAACTCTGATAAAGATGTATTTAACTGAAAAACAGGACCTAAGGAACTGAAGGATTATGGTTGTTAGTCGGCGTCGCAGGTCGTGCGGCCTGTGGCGCCGAATGTGATAAGGTTAACAACTTTTGCCCGCCCTGTGTAATGTATTAACTATTGTCGTCTCATGTGCAGTAGCGTAGTGGTGTTGATTTACCCAGAGTTACGTGAGCCCTCTGTGTGAAACAACTGCTTAATAAAATAGTCTAACGGCGTTATGAATCTCTTTGTTTATAACATTTTATATAAATATCTAAATTTCTTATTATGTACCACGTTTCACATAAAAATAATATGTAATTATGTGTTTTTAACATTGTGCATTATTATGTTTTTAATGTTATTTGTATATTTGTTACTATAAGATTTATTTTAATTGTTTGAAAATATTTCGTCATCGGCGGTCGAGGTGATTTTCAAAAAAAAAATCCTGGTAACCAAAATTGTAAAACAAAACCTCTCATTGGGATTTTTGAAAGCCATAATTGGAAGATTCTTGAAGACATAAATTGTGGCGGGTCCTTTCTTTTGGGACGAGTCTTTCCCTACTTTTTTGAAGGCCGCCCGCCAATCGACGCTTCCACCCGGTTTCGACATAACCAAACATTTATTTGCACTTCCAATTAATTTTCACTATTGAAAAACCACACTGGAAGTTACTTGCTAATGACGCATTACTGTTTGAAAAATCCGCCTCGTTTTTTGACATTTTTAAAAGCTTATTGGGTAAAATTGGGCAAACTTTCTCCGTTTTGTAAATCAACTGGCGCCGTAGCGTACCTGGCACATTCGAAGAACAAACGCAGATGTGAGCAATGAGGAGATGCCAGTGTGCAATGTACCAATAATGTGATAATAATACTATGTATAATGTAAATATCTGTTCTAAATATTGTAGTGTTATGCGCTAACAATTTGTATTAGATGTTTTATAAATTATATATAATATTTTAGCTATAGAGAGAAGTATCAATCAGGAAGCACATAGTACAATCCTCAGCGTGGGTGGCTGACCACCGCATCGTGAGTATTCTTATATGTAATCAATATCATCACATTGTTCTATGACTGATTTCTTTTTTATATCTACATAAACATTTTATTTTTCGTATTTAAATGATAAGTTTAATTTATATCTGAAAATACAGTGGAACTTAGATATAATTATTTTTAAGCTTTTCAGTATTTCATATGTTTAATTAGGCTGAGAAACCTACAAAATTCTCACAAAATCAATTTATTTTGCCATTTTGGTGTATATTGTCTTGAAAATCTTCACTTTTTATTTTATTTATTCTTGTATGGATCTCCTCGAAACTAACTTATCAGTGAATTTTAAATTATTGAAAAAACTTAATTGCGAATGTTTTAACCCAAGTTTGTCATTGTAATATTTCAAGTTAATATTTTAAGGATTTTATTAAAGTTTTACGACCTTACAGCATTGTATTGTCGTTGACGTAGCAGGTTTGCTTACAGTTAGCGCTGTGCGAGCTATGGTTGAGGGATTTAGGAACCTTTTTAAGTAAAAATAATTTAGTTCAGAAGTCGAATGTTTTAGTTCAGAAAATTACGAGTTATGTATTCATGACCATTAAACTATCTGCCAAGCATTCTTTTTGACTCGTTCTGTTGCGTGCATACAATCTGTTTTGCAACTGTGGTGATGATGGGCCCTGTAACGGGATCCCAAGAGATCAGAGACACCGCAGAATAGCGCAGAAAACTCAACGCAGAAAATTCAAAGCAGCTGTGAAAACATTAGAACTCTTTCTGAGAAGATTTTAAAAAATTACATTCATTTTTGGAGGGTCAAGCACTGCACTGCCCTAGGTCAGGTCACTTCCCCTTCCCAAGTATGTAGTACATCAACAATAGTATGTAAAAATAATAATTTTGTACAAATTTTCATTAATCAATTAGAAAAGACATACAGGAAAATCAAATTAACGAAAAATATTTTAACTGCTACCGTGATTCGAACCAACGCACCTCCGTTCTATCCGGGGATGGCGCGTTATCCAATTTCGCCACTATACCGCCGTCTTTTCTAATTGATTAATAAAAATTTGTACAAAATTATTATTATTAAATATTATTGTTGTAAAACTCTTTGATGTTCAAATATGGTTCACTAGTTGTTTCGGTTTCTACCTATTTGAATTTAAAATATATTTGAGAACATATTAGTGGAAAAATGTTGATAGAAGTAATAATTAAAAAATCATTCTCGAGTGGATTGTATTGACAATAATCACATTTGAAAGTCAAATAGCTATGTTAGATGTGGCCTTTCTAGCTTCTTATACAAACATTCATTTCTATTTTAAAATAACCCATTTATAATTTTTTGTTTTTGTAAAATAACTCAATTTAGAGTAATTTGTGACATTGAGTAATTTTTTTTTTACGATATACCTTGGAAGTTAGATGTTTTCTTCCATCTCTCTTCCATAGTCTCGACAGTGGATAGCTTTGTTAATTTTTACGATAAATGAGCAAATTTGGGCTTAGAAAAATTTAATTTTTCTTTTTTTTTTTTCAATTGGTAGAGCAACATTGTAGATTGACATTTAAAAAAAATAATTTTATTATTTGTTTTAATCTACTTATATTCATTAATTACGCCTACATGTTTCGGAAAAACCTTTCCATTGTCAGGGTGTTTTACAAATGTCAAAATATCGAAATGAATGATGTCTCTTGTTTTTCTAAATTATTAAAAAATATATTTTTAAATTTTATTGCTAAAGTTCTTGATGACACAAAATTATTGGATTTTTTTTTAGAATTAGACTACCTAGTAGTTAAATTTAATTGATTATTAATAATATTTTGTTTACTTTTACATGCTTTACTAATTTCTAATGATTTTGAATTATTCAATTTCAGACCAAAATTATTTATGTGTAAAATAGAATTTTTATCAAAACTTTTTCATTTTCTAATAAATGATTTGCATATTCAGAAAAAAAACATGATTATTCAGTCATTACATTAAAATTATGGCCAGTTTTTCCAATATAAAATGCTGTACAATCTTTGCGAAAGTTCATAAACACCTGATTTGTTCAATATTTTATCTTATTAATTTATGAGAAGCTTCCCTATATTATAATTTGTATAAAATGCAAGTCTAATATTTTTCAGTAGATGTTTTGAAAATTGGTTTTTCTGAATTTTCAAATCATTTATTAGAAAATGATCATGGTTTTGATAAAAACTTAGGACTTTCTATTTTACACAAATAATTTTGGTCTGAAATTGAATAATTTAGAATCATTAGAAATTAGTAAAGCATATAAAAGTAAACAAAATATTATTAACAATCAATTAAATTTAACTATTAGGTAGTCCAATTCTAAAAAAATTCAAATAATTTTGTGTAATCAAGAACTTAGTAATAATATTTAAAAATAATTTTTAAATAATTTAAATAAACAAAAGACATTACTCATTTTGATATTTTGACATTTGTAAAACACCCTGACGATGGAAAGGTTTTTTCCGAAACATGTGGGTATAATTAATGAATACAAGTAGATTAAAACAATTTTTTTTTTTTTAAATTAGTTAGTATATCAATGCTGCAGCACGTCATGCCGGGTATGTAAATGTGCGCTTCAAATGTTACATTGTATAGGCCACAATAGCCGATGAGTAAGGCCGACATGAAGACTAATTTTGCAGTTATGGAACCTCGACCTTTTAAAAGATTGTCGCAGAGCTCACACAGAGCACAGCATAAACCGGATAAGCTAATAACAAAATCCTAAATGTTGGTGAACTACTCAGCTGTAATAGAAGTGTCAATTGGAATTTCAAGGGACCTGACAAATATAATATTATTAGATAATTAAAATTATACAAATTGAAAAAAACAGTGACAAAAATAAGTTTTTTTTTTTTCATCAGTGTGTGCAATGCTATGCAATAATTTATTTTGCCACAAGATAATAAATATATATTTTTTGCTTATTATCCCGTTAATATAACACTTTTTTGAAAATATTTAAGGTGGGTGAGAACTTATTTGGGTTACACAAAATTAAAATTAAAAGTGTATCCTTATTAAGTAGCTTGGGGAAAGTCTCTCATAATAAATGACCTTGTGTGATGGTTCCTCGTTCGGTATTCACTTTGTTCAGAAGTAAACAGAATGACAACATTTTCAGGCAAAATATTTCAAAAAATGGTCAACTTGGTGAGATGATTTACACAAATGTGTGGTTTTATGAAACACATCCGAAATTAAATTATGAGAAAGTATTTTGTGAATAAGATCGCAGTTTTGCCTTTAGTAATAGTATGAATACACTTTGTATATTTTTTTCTTCTCTCCGTAAGAGAACCAAATTTTATTAAGTGTGCAATGAGGGCTCCACATCCATGTGGCGGGTTGAAACTTTACATATTTTTTCTTTTACAGTAGTTGTATCCTGTAAATTATTTTAGTATATATTTTCGAAGGCTGCGAAGTCTCGATGAATCTGAAAGTTGTGTTGTTTCTTAAATTAAGTTTTTCATTAACGATTTTTTCCGTTATGCTTGTAGCTTACTTAAGTTACGCTGTATTAGTTCATAGATCAGGTCCTGGCCACGACACAAAACACGAGAATGTGGATAATTTTTATTTTCTCCTTATTTGAGTGAGGGAATGGAGCTTGAGCCTTTGTGAAACATGAGTGATTTTTCAGTGTAAAACACAGATTTATCATTAGTTTGAGGTCAAGAAGTAAGATAATATTTCACGTGTTATGGGGTGTTAATACACCGTACAAATAAAAAAACTCTTTCTACAGGAGGTGCTTAGACATTAAATTACAAATTTAATTACTAGTCAAAAATCCAGCAAAGATATGGTGAATATATTTAAAAAAAACAGTTTATATATTATTGTTTAGTCTAGGTTGAAAGTATCCTTTTAGTTTCTTGTATTACATATACATGTTGTATTATACTACTTGCGCCATTTATGTAATTTATTAAAAATATATTATAACTCAGTTCTACTGTATCTTGTATTCTGTTTTTGTTGTTTCATCCGGCTCGAGTAATATATAAAATGATCTGTGAACTCCAACGAGGTCTGCAGCGGGGAGTTTAATATTTTTTATACTTTGTTGATAAGTGCTCGACGATAAAACAATAAAGAGAATGTCGCTTTTTTCATAAACGTGTTCAGTAAATGAAGGAATGAATATTAAAGTAAAAAACAGAAAAATATTATCAATTGAGCTAATTTGTTCATCTCAAAGTTTTTTTTTCTCCATCAGTTATATATCTACTTAATACCATTTATGGATAAACTCTCCTACTATGGACTGAACATTAACAATTTTAATATTCTGACTCAAGTTAAATCACAAGAGTATTTTGAGATTTCACTATTTTATACAGGGTTCGATGGTATTCCGGTTCTTAAAGAATATATCTGAAATTTAAGTTTTGAAACATTTCTGTTCTGCGTTTGCCAATAACCTTATTCCGGGTTTTGTGCTGGTAAATGCATGGTAAATACATAAAGAGGTTAGCACGCTCGGACTGCTCATGTTAACGATGCATCCTCAGTGCAAAACCCTGAATAACGCTGCTTGCTGGTCTGATTAGTAAGTTCAAGGACTTTAATGTAGGTATATATATTTTTTTGGACACAAATCTCAAAATAAAGATTTTTTTAACAAATCAAAAAATATGTATTTGGAGGCCAATTTATGTATTTTCAAAACTAAAACAGTTTGAGTTATATTTGGGTCCTGAGATGACTTTCTGTCTGATTGGACAAAAAATTCTAATATATTTCTGTTCAGTAAGAGGACATATTCCTGCGAAGTACGAAGCCACATTTCACAGAATTTTGCTATAATCTACCATAGCAATGATAGGACTGATGTTGATTGTACCCACAATGAAAAAATAAAACCCAATTTTCATACACATTGAAACAAAATGTGATTCATTGTAGTACAGATGAATCTATCGTGGTCCATATATCGGAGGAATAAAAAATATTAAATATTAATAATCTAAACAAAAAAGCTCGTAATTTTGCCAATACCGTTGCGCATAAAAATGTTACTTATAATTTTTTAGATGGAGATGTCTTTCCTTCAATAACTACTTAAGGCATAATTTTTCTCACCGATTACACGTCTGTCTTAGTATTCTGTTTCTCTCATACTACTTTTTTATTGTGAAATCTTTTAGTAAAATACAAAATGTGTCATATATTTGTAATCAAGATATTGTATTAATTTCAAATACACAATAAGACATGTTATCTAATGAAACTATTGTTTTATTAATATTCGTCTCCTATCCTTTCTAACATTATTCATCATGATGCACCTGCATGATTAATAATTTTGTTTCCAGCATTTTTGTTACATTCACAATCACATTTGTATGTATAATTCTAAATTACTTACCACTTTCTCTACTTTGCATATTATGTGAAAAGATAGATCACTGGGAAGAAATGAAATTTGAATACATTTATTTTCGATATTTTAAAATTTTGTTTGATCAGCTTTTTTTTCCTTAGAAAACCTTACTTTGTCCAACAACGCTTAGTTTTTTCGTCTATTGAGAAAATTCCATAGGTTCCATCTTTTTGTGGCGACTTGTATTATTATTATCCATGTATTGACCCCACAAATAACGATCGAGAGAGATTAATGTAAAATCGTTATAAAAAAGATTGATAAAAACGTGCATTCATGGATGCAAATTAGGTGGTGTTCAGCATCAATGTGTAACAGTGATGGTCAGATTCTTCAACAGCGAGCAATTTGGATAGGCCATAATATAAGGCATCCGGGCCTGCTTTTAACCATCGTCGAGAGAAATGTCGAAGGAAACAATCGTGGAGGCTGCCCGAGATTAAGCTACATAGACCAGATTATCGGAGATGTGCGCTGTAGCACCTACCAAGAGATGAAGAGGCTGGCAGGTGACAGAGAAGAGTGGAGAGGGTGAGTGCTTGTTGCAGACCAATCCTAGGATTGCGAACCAAAAAAAAAAAATTAGCCAAAAATCGTTTTCCATAAATTAAACTTTGTCCTACATACATGTTGAGTTATATTTTTGTCACTACTGTAGTTTCGTGAACTTTCGAACGTGAGTGACTCCACTGACCATTCAGCCAGCACTCTGCATATTTCCGTTACTGGACATTTCCTGGTCCCATTTTTAGTGAAGCCAGCGATTCATTTCCTGATAATCATTGGTTATTCCTGATAACCTGTCCTGTGGTCACTTTGACTAATCAATGTAATTTACTACGGATCAATTAAATTGGTTTTTTGCTTATGTTAAGAATATTCTTCGATTGTTCTAAATATTATTTAAGATGAATGAAAAGTTCTTCAGTCAGTTTCCTTAATATAAAGGATAGTTTGCTAGTCATCACTAGGAAATGACCATCGTTAAACCATTATTTAAACTGGTTATTTTCGGTACAGTTATTTGAGATTTGTATCTGATTGGTAACTAAGATATGAATTGCAAAAAATTAGTTGCAACTATGAATGCGATCAAATACAAATCTCAAACGGTTAGTGTGTCACCGCTTAAAATAACATCACCATCGTTTCGGGATTTGATTAGTGATAGTCAAACCGTTATTTTAACTGGTTGTTCATGGTACAGTTATTTGAGATTTGTATTAGATTGTATTGATGATTCGTAAAACTGAGATAAAAACGTCTAGTACACATGATTGTCTGTCAAATTGCGAAAAAAATTGTTACCAGTGATCAATGTAATCAGATATAAATCTCAAATAATGGTTATTGTGAAACCGGTAAAAATACTATCACTATCTTTGACCTGTTGATGTTCTTGATGAATTTCCTCCACATTTAGGGTTTTTGACTTAGCTGGTCCATCGAGTTGGAGATCGGCCCGCCTCTTCTCCACCATCAGCCATTCCAAGTTATTAACTTCTCCGCGAGTGAAACATCATAGGCCCGGTTGTTTCAAGTTCGATCAAAGTAAGCGGTTGATTAAAGCATAGATTTTGACGAAAACGGATCGTCTGATTGGTGGAGAACGTAAAAATCTATGCTTTAAAAGAACGCTTACTTTAATCCAACTTGAAACAACCAGCCCTTAGGATGATCAAATGAATCAGACAGATCGTGGATGATCTTTCTTGAATCCTCAGAATACAAAAGAAAACTATGATTCGGTAATCTGTTTTATTCTTCTGGACCATGTTTCCTAATTTATACTTTGGCGATTCTTGAGATGTAAACATTTTTGGATTCCAGGTCCACAAACATTGAAGAGGTACCATTCGCTACTTTTATTATTTTACTGCATGGAAATAATGGAAGTCACCGAGAATTTGTTTGTTTATAATCAGGGTTCGAGGATATATATCTGCGGATATATATCAAGATATTTATTTTTGATATATATCCAAGAAAACTTTCAAATGTTAATAGATGGCACTAGTTGTATTTTTAAAAATGCTACAGGTTGTTTTTTTTAATATCTGCGGTCATTACTAGATGGCGCTAGTTGTAAAAATGTCCTTAGGTTTTCACGGCCGTTCAGAATCTTCTGTGTAGTTTTCTGGGATATTCTGCCATGTATATGTGACCTCTCTGGCCAACGTTTAGTTTAATTTGTTTCATATAATGTTTTTTATTTCACACAAAGAAACAAACACCCATAACACTACATTAGAAAGAGCAACTTTTATAACTTATATATAATAATTGCATATATAAGCTTTTTTCATTTATTTAATAAATAATAATTCATATACAACAAAAAAAATCCTAATTATTTCGAGTTTGTATCAATCGACGTGTGCAAAAAAGGAGAAAAAAAAGTTTGGATATATATCCAATTTTTGATATACATCGGATATATATCAAAAAATCCGATTATTTGATTTTTATTATAAAAATCGGACTTTTTCGAACCGTTTATAATGGAATGTTACGTAGGAGGTAAATGAAAAATCTTCGTAATATACATTTGATTTAATAACTAAGTGAGCATTTCTTATAAAAATATTTATTTGATGACTGATTTAAACTTAATAGTTAAGAA
This sequence comes from Agrypnia vestita, assembly GCA_016648135.1. NCBI lineage: Eukaryota > Metazoa > Arthropoda > Insecta > Trichoptera > Phryganeidae > Agrypnia > Agrypnia vestita. The sequence continues at coordinate 28,737 of JADDOH010002989.1, forward strand.
TTATTAATTACACTTACTGAAAAGGTTTTTCTGGTGACATTTTTTAAAATGGAGAATGCCTTCATGCATTTATAATGAAGAATTAAAAATATTTTTTAATGCTTAAAGCATTAAACATTACGATTAGACATGATTATTCATTTAAATAGAAACCTTTTTTATTGACCAAGTTGATAACTTACACCGATTGGTTTCGACATCACTGTATAGAGTATAACACTAATAATAATTTAGGTAGATTTATAATAAATTCTAAAAATAAAAATGATTGATTAAAAAAATTCACAAACTGTAGCTCAAATGTATTTCACTATGTGCCGGTTGTATGAACATGGATTATAGTAGGTTTATTGAAAATCTTGTTTAAGCCGGTGCGTGTGATTTTTAACATGTGTTATCAAAATTGTTTTTATTCAATGTTTTGACATTGTAGTGAGCAGGGACGTGCAGTGGGAACATCGCAGCATGACTTTTATGTAACCAATTATTTGGAAGAAAAATTGGAATGCAACATATATTTTGTAATATTTCTATCACAATTGTTATCATACCATTCATATTTTTATATATCATAAAAATCTTGGGCATAAGTATTTGATTTCTATTTTTTTTCCAGAATATACGTTTGCAAAAATGTCATGCTTTAATGTTCCCACTACACGCGCCTTGTAGTGAGTGTTGTACATTGTAGTAGTGGAATGTACAATATTATGTAGGATGCCACAGATTTTTCTGATGATCAAATTATTCTATAGCATATCCTCAACAGGAAAAGTAATTTACTTAGATTTCGAACAATACTTTCTTGTCAAAAGAAGTGGATTTTGTCACAACTCTAAATGAATTTTGCCTTTGGGCAAAGTTCGTTTTCTACATCTCATTTACCAGGTTTTGATAACTTTGCATTTATAAGCCACGGGATAGATGAAAGGGAGAGTGATGTTTCTGGAGTACTGTTTCTTGGATTGTGGATAGGGTAAGCCATTAGCGACATTTCAAACATTGAATAGAAACGATTATGATGGCATATTAAAAATCACACCCATCGGCCTAAAATAGATTGTCAATTTAAACCAACTATGATCCAAGATGTTACAACTGGCCCTATGTACTTGAAATATTAAAATAAAATTACATAAGATACTCCAGCAATAATAATTTGTTTGAATTTGCAAATCATATTTTGGAGCATGTAACACTTCCGATTAGAAAAACAAACATTGATAATTGAAACTTTATATGTAAATTAATAAAGGCCTTAGATTAACCAATTTAAAAATTAAAAATCACTCAATGCTAAAGTAAATATTATTAATTAAACCTAACGAATAGCCATATATTTAATGTACAATTCCCTATTTTCCTTCTGTCTAATAGCTATTTTATTTTTTTATTTTATGGTACGTTTGTCCTGATGAAGTTACAGTGGTATCGAAACTGGCCAACGGCTAAGCAGTAAACACAGTTAATACAAAGTTATTTATATAAATTAATACATATTTATATATATAATTGTATACCAATATTACCAGTTTGTAATTAATTTATTAGTTTTCTGGTACAGATAAAAAAATTTAAGAGCAAAATATATCCATCCTCATTACCGGTTAATTACCATTATACCAGATGTATAGCAACAACGCCAATGTCTTACACCTTTCAACCGACCCCTGGATTGACTGAACTTGTCCTTGGTGATTGGCGATTGAGACAAGTAATTCCCAAGGCAAAATTATATTTACCTCAAAAAATAGGAAACAAATTAATAAATCTTGGTAATTTATTTACCGCCACAAAAAAGGATTGCCTAGTAATGGATCAAAAACAATTACATAACAATGAAGTGTAATCAAAACTCAATCGTTATTTTAAATGTAGTTATACTCTTTAATCTTTCAAGGTAAATCTCATAAATAAAAACTATACGACTAATGAAAATGAGTCGATACTCGATTCGGCAGTGCATTGAAATTGTAAAAATTCACCATAAAAAAGATGAAAATGAAGCTGGTCTCACCGTAACAGTTAATGGACTGCGTTATCTATTATAATTGTATTAACGGGCCACGAGGCCCAATTGCTTTGCGAAAATACATTACAAACCTCCAAGCACAAGTAAGATCCGGCTGTTTCAATTAGGATTAGAATAAAAGATCATTTAAAGCATAGATTTTTACAGAAACGGATCGTTTGAATGGTGGACAATGCAAAAATCTATGCTTTAAACAAACTTTTACTTTGATCCAACTTGAAACAACTGGCCCTAAGGCCCGGTTGTTTCAAGTTGAATCAAAGTAAGCGTTCTTTTAAAGCATAGATTTTTGCACTCTCCACCAATCAGACGATCTGTTTTCGTAAATATCCATGATTTAAAGGAACGCTTACTTTAATCCAACTTAAAACAACCGGCCCTTAATCAGATATGTGTATTGTAACCTCACCGGGAATCGAATCCGGAATACTCAGTATGGGAAGCCAGTGTCAATTTCGCTGGACTATGAGGGCCATTCTATCGATATTGACAAACTTTTTTTTAGCCTAAGGATTACCAACATTTGTTTTCTGCAGCACGGGGCTACATGCCACACAAGCTGGTAAAAAATCGAGTTAATTAATCAGAAATTTCCTGAATGCATAATTTCTAGTTTTGAAGATATCAATTGGCCACCCAGATTGTGCAATTTAATGCCATTGAACTATTTTCTTTGGTATTTGTGTAAAGGATAAGGTCTATGGTAATGCTACAGAAATGATCAAATTTATTTAGGACTGTATCCGAGACGATATTGGCAAAATAAAAAATGTCAAAAATGGTAATTGCTTGTGAGATTCCAAGGCTGTCATTTAACAAAAATTGTTTTCCACATTTAATCAGAATGTCTGTACTTGTTACATATTGAAATAAAATATCACAATTTTTAAAAAAAATATATGCAATTTTTTTACAGTTCAAAATAAGAGTTGAGTTTGAATCACCCATTATTAATATGTATTTAGTTTTAAGGGCCTGTTGCTTGATCAGAAGTAAGAGTAATAGTTAAGAAAAAAAGCATAGATTTTTGCATTCTCCACCAATCAAAACACCCGTTTTCGTAAAAATCTATGCTTTTTGCTTAACTCTTACTCTAACTTCTGATCAAACAACAGGCCCTAAGCCCCAGTTACGACAAAGCCAATATTGGAAATTAAGATAAATCGATGCATGAATATTTTTGGTAATTAAATAAAAATAATAAAAAATTATATTTTGAAAATCTGCAGTTTGTTATTTATCTGTAAAAATGATACTCAAATAATTTCATAAAATCAAACATGTGCACTAAAATATTTTTAATAAAGTAAACTGACAAAAGCACTAAAATTTATTGAGGTGCATTTAGAAATATCAAGGTCCGGGGGTATTTTATTCGATGTAAAAAATGAATCAGGTATCAAAAAAAAAAGAAAAAATTTGCAAAAAACATTTTAAAAACAATATTTCATTTTTCAAATACATAGCATGTACAATTGTTTCAGGACACATATCAACAAAATTTGGTGAGTACACTGGGAAGGGTCGAGGGAATGAAAAGTTATTACATTTATTTTTAAATTTAAAATTTAATTTGTTAAAAAGCGGTTGCTTACTACATATTGTAGATTATTGTGTAGGTAGGTATCATTTTTAAACTAAAATTTTCAGGTAGGTGTCGAATTAAGATATAAGTTCTTTGCTCGGACTTTATGGGTCATATTTTTACGAGTTCTGAATAAAACATGTGTTTACCATAATAACGAGTATGACGTGCCTGTCACTTTTCAGAGATTACTCTATTCTAAAATTAATCGGAGAGTGTAGGCCAGAATTGATATCAAAAAAATCATACACATAATACACCATATACAAATATTAGATTGTTCCATAAATCTTTGCTTTTTTTCCTACATTTGCTAAAATGCATAACTTTTTGTAGACTAAAGATATTTGTTGTATTCCTTCGGTATCTGTCAACAGTGGTCGTGTCGGTGGTTCTCTTTAGTAACGGGACATTTCTTTTCTATATTTTTGATCTGAAAACAATCGCAATGGAGATGAAAGAAATTCAGTCACGCTATATAACGCTTTATGAGTTTCAACGTGGGCATAATGCGACAATTCATTATGAAGTATTGGATTATGGGCAGACAATGACGACAGGTATTGTTTTCAGCTAGATCGTTAATGAATAAAAGAAACCCTGACTCTAAAAAGAACGGCTATTGTAAATCGAAGAAGGGTCAATTTACATCAGGACTTTGCTCAACCACACTTTTCGAAAAAGATGATAGAAAAAAATCAGTGGATTTTTATGGAAGTTCTTCCTCATCCACCTTATTCTCCGGACATTGCCCCAAGAGAATATCATCATTTTAGATACTCGCAATATTTTATTAGCGGAAAACAATATCAAACAAAAACAAATGAAAAATGACCTTCAATTATTTATTGCTTCAAAAAGTCAATTATTTCTTAAATCAGGTATCAAAAAACCAATTGAAAGATGGAGAATGATTGCATATAAAGATGGAGAATATAATGCATTTTAGTTTTTGATTTTTCAACCCGAACTAAAAAAAACTCAAGAACTTATTGAACAGCCTGATATATTTTTTCACTGGTATTTTGACTTACAATATTTTCCCACTGCCAATATGAACGACTCGTCAGTCACTCACAGAGACACATATTTACAGAAATCTTGCTAGTTCAAAATTAAAAATATAAAAGCATATAATTTATCGATTACTACAATCGTAATGGGATCGGCTATGAGAAGGATTAAGATCTGGTGTTATTTTTCAATCACAGCGAAATTGTCATTGAGAACATTCTCGCTGAAAGGAAATGTGTCAAGCTTAATCTGAATTATTTTTATAAATATTTATTCAATGTGGTTTATGGAGTTTGCATTATTGATTTATACATTTATGAGGATTCTGTATCAAACAACATTATAACAAATTATCTAACCGTATTTCATTGTGATTCCAGTCGCAATGAGAGTGAATGAAATATCCAGAATTTCAATACATAATATCAAATTATATTACGAAATCTCCTAAACTTAAAACCTAGTAAAAGATCATGATTATAGATGTACAAGTACACAATATTGATGCATAGTTAGAAAAACTTCTCTTAAAGGGAAATATTTTCAAACACCATTCTCGAGTACTCTGATGAAATAAGAAAATTAGTGAATATTATATCGCTAAATGAGTTTTCTTATGAAAGTATACATATTTTAATTTCTGCAGGTGTTGTAGATAATATAGTTAAGCCTACAAATAGCAAAAAATAAAGAAGAAATAGAAACACTCCGATTATAAAAAAGTATAATATTAAATAATCACATAAGTCATTAAAACAAATTATACTGTATAAGTAAGCCTAATGATTTGTATACAATAAAAATCACATATTTTATGTAAAAATACTTTTTGACTAATTTTGTTTGTAAAAAAAAAAATTAAGTTATCTGTAAATTGGGAACTTCTGATATACATACATGATTATTACCTAAACTAGATGGGTAGAGTTAGTTGCCTTTAAAAAAACATGAAACACCAGAATAAAAAAAATATTCATGCAATAAATCAAGTGTAAATATCACAAGTAGAAATCCTAAATAAGAGTGGGAATAATTGGTCGCGCGCGTTCTTTTCCATCAAACGACATTATTACTTGTATAATTTCAACCGCGCTTGCGACGGTTTCAATTTGCACTTTAATTGCTGTATCAGATCAAATATCTTCAAGGAAGGACCGACTTTCATCTCGAGGAGTTCGATGATTTCGTCTTTGGTTAGGTTTAACATCCGCTTACCGTCCACATGCGAGAAGTGAACGCTGTAGGGGGCGCAGTCATTGATGGACAGGAACTCGGCTACGTCTTGGGATTCCCAGCTGTCAGGGTCTACACTGTTCAGGGAGCTCAGGTCAACGAAGATGTTGCCGACAAGGCGCGGTATTGATTTCTTTACTTCTTTAACCTGTAAATAAATATGCAATATTTTTAACATTATGATTTCAAATAAGTATTGAGGAATCATTTCAATTTATTCGCATTGTGATAAAATACTATATTTTATTATACAGGGTTCTCCATGATCCAGAAACTTCAATTCTGCTTATCAACATGTTTAAATGAAAATGGGCTTCGTCGAAGAACAAAATATTGTCGACATTGGTGAACTACTTGAACATTATGTCAGTGAATCTATTTTGTGATTACAAATCATCAGGTTTAAAATCTTGCACCATTGGATCTTATACGGGTGTAGTTTTCAAGTCCAATCTCAAAATCTGGACGCAAAATTGATTGTGGTACCACCATAGCAGCAGAATGCAGAAAGTGCAAAAACTTATGGCCCATCCTATATGGGTACATCAATGCACATCAATGCTCTTTAAACAATGTTTGGAGGAGAGCCACACCTCTTTAGACTGGAGGAGAGATGTTATTATGCCTCACTAAGGTAAAGGGTCGAAAATGGAGTACGGGATCCATATATCGACGCTCCCTATGTAATCTCAGACATCTATCAAAAATGCATTTTTGCCTTTTTTGTACCAATACAGAAAAAATTCTCTTCTCCGCTTGTTGGTATTGCAGTTAGGATTCTCATCTCGTGATCCAAAGGTCGTGGGTTCAAATCTCACTCCAAACCAGCAAGTTAGTCCTATTTTCATAGCACAAGCGTTTAGCTTAATTTGAAAATAGTAAGAATATTGATGTGACATATATTCCGTGTTCGCATCTCTAATTAAAAAAAATCTATTGAAATCTTTTGAATTCATTGGCAAACTTTGTGGAAAAACTTTGACAAAAAGTGTAAGGTCTGCAAGGGCTTTTGAGGGTGGAAATGCATGCATGGATCAGATCTTTTCTCTACAAGTATCGTCAATTTTTGCTGGCCATTTTTAGCAAAAAATTAAAACTTTTCTGCGCCTTTGTAGATCAGCAAATGGCTTATAAAAGGAAGGTTATGAAAGGTACTCTCTGGTTACAGGGTGAACAATAATCTTACATACGCAATTACATCCCTATAAGATGGAATTACTGCATGTACAACAATCAATGGACCATTCACACCATATTAAAAAAGGTGTCAAACAGTATTCGTCTCCATGTCTGTTTAACTATTGTTATATTGTGTGTGGTAAGGAATATAAAATCAAACGAGACAATAAATCCTGTATGAGTGACGGTAAAGAAACCATCTAAATGTTATAGACAGTTTCAAATTGATCATTCGTACCTGAAGAAATATAGTGCACTATTGATATGGACTCATATTATACTGAAACAAAATTACACTTAATTTATAATTTATGTCGAAGCATTTTTTCTCATAGCTTGTCTTGCTTTTCGTGTCACGTTTTTGTATATAAATGCATCAAATTAAAACTTATTCATTAAGTTCCATACGTTTTAAATACATATATTTTTCTAAAACGGCACTAACTAAATAAGTTTGGACAGTCAGTGCTATAGAAAAAATCTAATTAGTATTCCCGCGGCCCGCCATCATATTACATAATATCATATTGAAAGCCGTCAAGGCTATTCACAACATGGCCCCCCAGTATATTACCAACTTCTGCATTCAATTTTCCGCAAATAATAGACAACCAACACTTCGCTCAGCATCAACAGTTGGTTGAAGTAAGTCATATTCACTAAGTTAACTTTGGTGACTGTGCTTTCGCAGTGGCTGGACCAAAAAGTTATGGAATCAACTACCAATAATAGATAAACAGACAGCTTTTCGCAGTTCAAAAAACAACCAAAGACGCACCTGTTTAGACAACCGTACAATAACATAAACAATAGAATCAGACCAATACATAGTACCTAATGTCTCCACTCCAACTATGCACTCTGTGAAAACACCTACTTTTTCCTAGCCCTCTCAACTATAGTTTTAACCGTCAATTCAATTTTTTTTTAATTCCATCTAGAATATAAATAAATTGTTTTTTTAAATAATGTTACATGTAAAGTGCCCTTTAGGTGAGTCATCATGAAAACATTAAAATATAAATAATAACGACTCTATTACAAAGATATTTAAAACTTACTTGTGGTTCAGGAGTCACTTGGGTGTTTTCAGCGGCATCATCCATGGTGTCGTCTGCATTCTCATTCATGGCGATCTCATCATCGCCGTCACATGAAGGCTTTTCCATTATTTTGCCCATATCGAATCCAATATCATTACCGTCCAGAATATTATCAAATGCGGCGAGTCTCGCTGTCTCTTGCTCTATTACATTATTTATGTCTTGTTTAATGTCCATGTCCATGCCCTGTTTAATGTCCATGTCCATGTTCTGTTGTAAGACATTCGCTATGTCATCGTGCCTGTCCAACTTCATGACGTTCGTTATTTCTTGCTTGATGATGTCGGCCATTTCGTCTTTCATATCGTGGTCCACATCAGGAATGGCTTGATCGCACAAGTCGGAAGTTGCTGACTCTAAATGTGTTCCATTGTTGCAGTTAGGTATATCCAAGGTTTCTGAAATTCAACAAGGTTGATATACTTTTTATTTTAGTTGAGTTTATTATTGAACAATATTATGCATGCTGTTTTTAAAATATTTTACACATATTAACAATGTAGACACTTTAGACTGGAACATTGTCAGGAACTTGTCTGAATCTCTGACTTTTAAAAACTTAACATACCAGCTTAGTCAATTTTGCTCCGAGCTTAAAATACATTTGATTGCTCTTTATCAAAATTTAACGAAAATCTTGCAACTAAACTGTTATAGTTTTTAGGCCTTAAAATCGCTTAGCGAAAATCATTCACCAATTATCAATGAGAAAACTTGACAAATCTTACCTTTGCTCCTGTGCTAAAAGGAAGTTATTTACTAAAGCATTAAAGAAGATACTCTTATGAGTAGCTTTTGGGAATGTGGATTGTTTCCATTTAACCCAAATAATGTTGATTTTACAAAATGTTTGGCAAAATCAAACATGGAGCCTAAGGATATATCGAAGGTTTCTACGAAAACAATGACATGAAATTTTTGAAAATATTGTAGGACCAAAATTGATTAAACTTTTCAAAAATATTAGGTCATATTAAATAGTGGTAGTGAAAAAATAGAGGAATTTTTCGTTTTTTTACGATTGTGGATTAACTTGTTGAATATGATACTATTGTTAATGGAATCAGACAGATTGCCACCAGTTTTAAATATGAACAATATCAAAACCATTAACATCAACTACATATGCAATATCAGAGACCATTCAACAAATAACATCATGAACAATATCGGACGCTAATTTTAGTTACCATCACTAAATGTGAATATTAATAAGTCAATAATAATAAATTAACCACCTACCTACTGTGAATATTATTAAAGATGTGATCGGAAATTATTTGACATGGCCTGAAACTCCAAAAAGAAAGGGCAAAAAACAGACAGAAGGATTTCCCTTTCCCATAACATCGGAAAAATACAAAACTATGCACAGAGAGAAAAACATATATAAAAAAAATAAATTATTACATGATAAAGAAACCCAACTTCCGGTTAAATTCAAAATTATCTAATGCAACAGGAAAGAGTACTGTTACGACAAAATTCAAAATGTAAAATGAAAATCAAAATGATGAATAAAGTCGAATATTCACAATGGAAATCATTTTTCCATGCAAGATGTATTCCAAAAAGCCATGCAATTCGTATCCCTGATAACTTATCTGTATGTCATATTTGTTACAATGTGGAAACTAATGATAATGGAGACCAAAGTGATTAATCAGTAGATGAACTATATGATTTAATTTGGAAAACAATTTAAACTTGCATTTCTCTTTCATTTTTGTTGCTTGTCCAATAACTGTAATTTAGGTGTCCAGTAACTGAAAAATTTGTCCAATAACTATGTTTTTTGCTATATAATTCCAATTTATTTATTTCCAAATGACTTTAAATGATATTTAAAAAAAACAATTGTTTATTTAAAAACTTATATATTTATTTCAAAGTGCAGTTTCATTTCCTGGAATTTAGGTAATCAATCAAAGAAAAAATATGTCTTAAGTGTCCTATAACTATACGGTCTCCCCTACATTATATTTTTAAAGTATTAATATTAAATTATTAGCCATTTTCTAAATGTATTTTTTCATACTAATGCTAATTGATGGTTTGAGGCTTTGGGATATGGATAGATCGTCACTGAATGCAAGGAAGCATTGGTATGTGTACTAATGTTCCCTTATTTAATGTTTACTAATCCATACTCTATACTTTAAGTACCTTAAACTTTTATACAGAACAATAAATTTTAATTTTAAAATTATGTTTTTAAAGTAAAAAGAACATCATCAATAAACATCAAGAAAATTGAGTACTCACCTTAAACAAGCAACAAAATTACAATGTTTGACAGCAAAATACTAAACTGATAAAATGACGACCCAAAAATGTTTTATATGTATCTATATTTAATAGCCATAGATTATATTGAGTAGCTTGTTGGTCTTGTGGTTAGGACACTGGCCTCCTGATCCAAAGGTTGCGGGTTCGAACCTCACTCCAGACTAGCAAGTTAGTCCTATTTTCATAGCACAAGCGTTTAGCTTAGTTTGAAAATAGTAAGAATATTGATGTGACACATTCCGTGTTCACATCTCTATTTAAAAAAAAAATATATATATATAACCATTAGCAACATCCAATATATGCATTCAAAAGGCAAAATTGATTTTAAACGGTGCCAGATTTACTTGTGTACCAATCAATGCATACCTTGCACCAATGCTTACATTTCTCCCCCATTGTTAAGATAAACTAAATAAAAAAGGATATGTATTTATCTTTACCCTGTTGCCTTGTTTCTTGGTGTGTCTTCCCTTTCTTCTTGCGTCCCCTCTTTCTGTGGGAAGGCTGGGGCTTGGTGGCGGGTACGGGGGCGCTGGGAGGCCCCTCCAGGCGATGTCCCACAGCTCGGCACCAACCCACCGGGTAGATGTCGGTGCTCTCGCAGTCCAGCCACTGGTCATACTCGTCACCCCAGCCATCAAAGTGCACCTGACATAATTTCGTACATGTATAGTAGTGTCGTAGCTGGAGAAAGAAGTATAAAATAGACGGAGAGAATTGTGATTGAGCCGACCCTATTCTAAAAATAACATGTATTGTTACTACCACTTTAACACTCAAAAATAAATAGAACGCATTTATTTATGCTCGTGTATTTACTTAACTATATTGCATTTATGACTTTTGCAATTTTACAAGAGACCTTTGAAAAGTAGTTGTGAATCTACATGGTCTAATTAATGTGATATATTGAGTGAGGGGAATATGGAGTATAAGGGATTCTTACATCTTTTAGGCATCTCTCAATGGTGCAATATCACATTTTAACACCCAACAGTTATGCAGTAGTGGCACATAAACCATTTTTAATTCAAATAGGCACATCAATGCTTTGTCACACATATGTGGATTATCTGAGTCTTTTTAAAATAATCTGATTATTTGATGTCAAAGCGATATTTCTACCATCACGTAAACCCGTCATTATAGTCTGGAGTTCTGTCTAAAATATATTTTTTTATGATACTGTACAAAATAAGTAGATATTATTTTAAAAGTTGTTAAAAAATCAGTTTGTTTCACAGACATCTACTAATTTCTTGATTCAGAGAGTTCAGATATTAAATGAAAGCCAATATTTTCATCACAATGATAGAATTATTGACATTTGTCAGATGTCTTCAAGTTTCTCTATTTCTGAGTGTTGGGGTAACAATCACCAAAATAACAATATTGTTATTTTCAGAATATGTCAGGAGTAAATACTGGTGGGGGTGGACTTGCTCATGCAAATATCTGTATACCTACATTTAAGATGCAATAAATCAGTTTCACAGAGAAAAATTAATATGGGTTAAAAACAACATATCAAAAGTAGGAAATACAATCCAAGGTCCGGTTGTTTGAGGAGGATTAATAGTTGATAAAAAAGCGTAGATTGATGCATTTTCCACCAATGGAAATACCCGCTTTGGTAAAAATTACTTTAACTAGTGATCAAACATCCGGCCCTAAGCCGGAATTTCAGTCCAGGGATTTCAGGATTCGATTTTGATGATTCTGGTATCCCAATTATAATAATTTTGTTGTCTGTCTGTCTGTCCATCCGTTCGTCTGTTCCAGTAACTTCGTGTAACGTTCGTAACTTCTTTATAGTAATTTTTTTTTCAAATTTATGATTTTTTTTACGAAATTTTTTTTTAGTTTTGAATTTTTTTTTATAAAATAAATAATTACTTATTCCTTAGGAACCTTGATTAACTAATATAGAAGCTATTTTTGCTATAACATTTCTTGAATTCAATGAATTGGCATTAATGATAAACGAGTAAAATGACTGTGTACTTACTCTAAGAAGACGACCGACGACCCTGGCTATAGTGGCAACGCAAACCAGTCGCGGCTCCATCAGGTCAGCACACTCTAGGCGCATTCCCGACACAAATCCATGCTGGGGCGGCGCAAGCGGGGGTCGTGGAGGCGGCGGGGAGGGCACCTGCCCCAGCGACACGGTCAGGGGAATCCCCCGCTCTCTGCAAAATCCTGCGGGGAAAATGCACGGAGAATGCTCGTGATAGCAAAACCAGTCTGCCCCCGCTTCGTCCGGTGGGTAGCAGTCGATCCGGAGCATGATGTAGCCGTGCAGCAAGACCCGCATCACCGTCGCTTCACAAATGGAAGACAAATTAAGAGGGTCAATCGCTTCTAGCTTCATCCCCTCTACAAAATGAGGACGAAAATTAATATTGTGCGGATCGTCATTGTTGTAGTACTTAAACATGTCCGGGGTGGTGTCGTCAGGGTGGGTAGTCGCGTTGTTGAGTCGCTGGAGATAGTTGAAGGGGGCGTCTAGCTCGTGTTGTACTGTGCGAGCCCAACCCACAGGATGGATGAGAGGTGAATCCTCGTGACACCAAAACCCGTTCATATTCTCCGGCGTGCTATCGTAGTACCTGACGTGCAACCTCTTCTCTACAATATCATCCACTATGGCCACCTTCACCTGCGAGAGTCTATTTTTATCTACCACTTCTAAAATGTGGCCGAGGCGGAAACGGGACTTGAGACTCTCGAATATCTTATTATAAAAATCTGTGGGCAGGGTCCTGGCTCCGGTGAGCTGCCGTACCAGAAAAGTTTTCCAGTCCGAGTACTTGTTCTCTATAGTGTGCGGGGGGATGAGCGGCTTCCCTCGAGTGGCGCACCATCCCACCGGGTGGACTTCCCAATTCATCAAGTTGACCCAGAAGTCTTTAGAATCGTCATTCCCGAAACCTTCGTAGCGCAGGAGCCCCATGTATCCTTTTAGCTTCAAGACTGTGGCCACCCAAAAGTAGTCAGACAGCTTCGGAGAGAAGCTATCGCAGTCCGTGTTCTGAACCTCCACTTTCATTCCTTCGAATACATTGTCCCACATATCAGAGAGGGGAGCGTGAGAGAAGAGCTTGACGGGAGCGGCCAGGAAGTGACAGCCAAACAATTCCTGGTCCTGCCAGCGGTAAGAGTGGTTGAGATGGCTGCCGCGGGGCGGGGGCTGCACGGAGTCATCCAGAGCAGTGTGCCACAGCCCAGGGAGCCGCGGAAGGGGCTCCATGGGGATCATGCCGACCATGTGATCTCCGCTCTCCATCAGTTTAAACTTGTAGTTCACTTGCTTTTTGTAATAATAATTTAAGTCATCTACTTTCCCCTCTCCCGTGTTTCCATTCCTGCAAGCGGCATCATCAAAATTCTTCTGCAAATTGTAATAGCCCGTGTAACTCCTCGCACATGTTACGCTGCAGAACTTCCGCTGTCTCGTGTAGAAAGCGTGTTTCACACCAATGGCTCCGCATTTCTCGCAGACAGCTGGAATGATGGGTTAAGTAATTAATAAGTGCAGCGCCAACATGACAGGTACCGTCAAAGAGTTTACAATACTAAAGTTGAAATGTTTACGGTGACATGAGGATGGCGTGGAGACATCAGCAACAATCCTTCAACTAGGCTCAGCATCGTTCGGCAGATCTCGAAAATACCCGAATGTAAAGAGCATTTCTTGAGATAACAAGTCAATTTTAGCAAAATGACTAATTTGAATAATTTATTTAATTTTCGATGTTTATAGCCTTAACTTTGTGGTTGGTCTATTGATTTGAGAAAACTAGAAAACTTTGTATAAACCGTACTGGTTGTTTTTAAACGTTTACCAGTCTCGATACTGAACTGTATCTTCGTTAGGACGGACACACAATAACTTCCATTAATTAAATTTGTAAGAATCAAGTGTTATGTGGGGGCGTGGCTTATTTGTTGTGGGGGAGAAGGGTGCAGTTTGTCACTGAGACATTAAAACGGGGAATATATTAAATAATGGATTTAATTGGTTGTTAATTATATTAGGGACTTATCTAGCCTACAGCCACTATTATTGTTATGTAAAATCAAGTGTGATTTATAGAAAGTTTGTTAGTTTTTTCAAATAAATATTTAATTTTCACTCATTTTTAAAAATGATTAAACACCGAAATGGATTATACATATAGTCCAGTAAAAACTTCAGAGGACTAATTATTTACACTTTGTGTGAAATGTAGCAGAGATAAGTGACACAAAGTTTTCATTTTTTTCAACACATCTGAATTATTTTCTGTAAAACTCTTCTTAATTCGAAACTGGTGGAAATCTGAAAATTATTTTGAAAAATTGACCTGTATTAAATCGAATGTATTTTCAATATTAAATACTGTAGTGATGTGATACTGCAAGAAACACCCTTTACGTTTGAGTACTTTGAGATCTGCCGGAAGATGAAAAACATTCCCATGCCTACGCTTAGGCCTGCTTCATTTGGATCAATGGAGAAACAGAATACTTCATCTCTATATATAAACCTCTTTGGGTACGGTTGATGCCGGTCGCGCTAAGCGTTATTACAACACATATACGAAACATGTTGTAAAATTTAAATACATATATACAACTTTCAACAAAAATTTGATTGACGTGATATTCTATCATAGGTGGAATGGTGAATGTTACATTGTGTAAAGTGATCGCTTAAGCCAGCCATACGATAGGTCTTAAGCCCTATGAACACCCAAAAAGGCTTCCATACTTACTTTCCCATATAAAAATATAGCTTCGTCTCTATGAGACATCTATAATATATCTTGATAATTTAATGGTTTGTTTACCTAGAAATTCTTTTTGAGGGAAATATTTACATTTTAATGTTGTATTTGCTTTTACGTTAAATTTTATTATTTAATATGATTACAGGCCTTTAAAAAAAAATGTCAAGTAGACAAAAGTGAGCATTATCAACACATCCTTCTTAAATCTTCGAGTCAAAACTGGTTGGTTGCCTTTATCGTAAAGGCATCGAAAAAACTGTAGACTGTTGGCAAAAAAAATAGAGAATACCTTTGTACGTTTATTCATATCAAGGTTTAATATTACAAAGGTGTAATGTCACTGTAGCTTTTCAACCTGTACGGAACTGAAGAAATTAGAAGTAGGAGCGAATATGGAAAGGCTTGCCATATCCTGCCTACTACATTCAAATGATGCCGTACTGGTAGCTAATAATAAAGCTGATCTGCTTTGCATGGTGGCTAGAATGTCCGATGTATGCATGGAGAGTGAACTTCTGATGAATGCAGGAAAATCAAAAGTGGTGTTTGAGAAAAACGAAAGAGTGACTAAGTGTGATCTAATGGCAAGCAACGATTGCTTAGGACAAGTGAATGAGCTTGTGTCTTTGGAAAGTCTAGACTAGAAAGACTAGAGACGGCAAGGCTGAGAATGATATGGAAAGGAGAAATAAAGTAAATGGTTTTCTGAATGCAGTTATGGCCAATAAAAGTCTGTCAAAGGAAGCAAAACTCTATGGGTTGGGCAATCATAATGGAGTTCTGGTACCAAATCTGACATATGGAAATGAAGCCTGGAGTTGGCAAAAAAAAAAGAACAAAAGTATACTGAATGCGGTAGAAGTGCGATTGCTTAGAGGTATGTGTGAAAAATCTTGTACGATAGTGTGGAGCATCAGAAGTAAATGCTATTCTGGCTGTAGCATAATACATAGAATAAAGAAAGGAACGCGGAGATCAGATAAGCGAGGAAAGGATGTTAAGAAAAAATTTAAGGCGAGTGTCAGCAGAAAGAGGGCGTACGAGCAAAATCTGGCATGGCCAGATAAAGCATATGCCGGAGGATGGCTCCGTTACAAGCTTCAAAAACCGGAGAGTGCATGAGAAGATGTATAAAAGTGGATGAGGCAAAAATGGTGTGCCAGGACAGAAGAGTATGGCGTTCTATCCTCTCTGTCTACTGTTAGAGAAAGTATTTGATTTCACTAGCACACTGGAGATTAGAAAATTAAGTACATTTAAATATTTCAATCTTTCTATTGTGGTATTAAAAAAGCTCAATTATTTTGGACAGGTGGGTATTAATAAGCAAGAAGTCTAGTTTTGAAAGAAACTTATCTTACCAATTCCATCCTTGTCTATAGGCAGAACAGAAAGATCCGAGCCTCCATGGTAAGCTATGGGAGTTTTGAGAACTAGATTTGGATGGTTGATGGGCTTAATTTTTTTATTCTGGGCTTGAGCATTTGAAGCTGCCATCCTTTGTTTGGTAACATCACAATTTTGTAACTGACAGTGTCAATGGCATCTATTTATATATTACTAGTCTGTAATAAGAAATTATCACATCTCAAAATATTTTATTAAATCGTTAAATATAAAGGGCCAAGTCTAACTGAGTTCGCTATAAACTCCGGGTTATACAAGGTTGCCAAATATTGCTATATTTTTCATTGCAATACCCGTCAGTGCACAGGTCAAACGGCACATAATATCATGCAACATTTAAGAATCCAGTACTCTAAATACTTTTAATGCCCTGGTAACTGATTTTTTATGAGATTTTTGGTAATATTTAGAATAATTTTTTCTTTAATGCAATAAAACAATAAAAACATGCTCTCTTCCGATAAATCAAAACAATACCGGCAGCCTGCCATAAACCATAGAAGTATGCGTAAAGCATGGAT
Organism: Agrypnia vestita; assembly: GCA_016648135.1. Taxonomy (NCBI): domain Eukaryota; kingdom Metazoa; phylum Arthropoda; class Insecta; order Trichoptera; family Phryganeidae; genus Agrypnia; species Agrypnia vestita. The sequence goes on from JADDOH010002989.1 coordinate 45,878, forward strand.
AATAACACACATAGAAGATTGTAGAAATGTAAAGGCTGCATCTCACCAACAAAGCAATGTTTCGAATGAATATTAAATATGCCTCAGTCTAAGGTACTGATACACACACTTATTTTTGAGCATGCTCATAACACTCATGTACACACATGCTCGTTATTATCATGCTTATTTTATGAATGAACCAACAATTAAAGACACACGCTTATTACTGGCATGCTCTTGTCATAGAATAGAGATGCTCTTGTTCAAAATGGAAACGTTGCAAACTGAAATAGGAAATTCAAGTACACCAATAAATCAAAAGTGTTCCCGAGTTTCCATCCGCACATTTTTGATTTGAATTTTTATAATTTTTATTGTAAGATTTGAATCATTCATGTCTTGTAATAAAGTTTCATAAGAATTATTTCTTGCTTTATTATTTTTATATAGCGGTGACCGAATATTCCAGACATTCGTGATTCTTATAATAAGTCACGAAAAGTAATGTTCTGCCACGTCCCCAACGCGCCATATTTGTTTGTTTGTTTCGTCTGTCGCGGACTGAGAAGATCGCATCGATAATCGATACTACCGAGCCGCGAATGACATTAGCATGCTCATAAGTACATAAGCCTGTTCACACATTTTTTTAATTTTATTTATTTTTTATTTATTTAATTTTTTATATATAATATTTAAATTTTTTATTTGATTTAATATATAATTTTTTATTACAATGATACCTAGAAAATGTTAACAATTAATTTTTTTTATATATTATACCTCACCAAAAAAGAATTATGATTCTTATCTGTGGTGAGGGATAATCACTTACAATCATATAGATAGTGAAGCCTCATTTAATAAACATAATAATGATGAATTTAATAATGAGAAAGGTAATACCTACACTATTTATCTAAAAACTAACTAACTAACCATCACGCCGTTTCCCTGCAGGGGTAGGCAGAGAGGATTGAACGCCACACTCTTCTATCCTGGCACACCACTTTTGCTTCGGCCACATTCATACATCTTCTCATACACGTTCTACGATTGTTGCGGCTTTTAACAGGGCCATCCTCAAATACTTGTAGTACCTGATCATGCCAGGTCTTTCGCGGACGCCCTCTATTCCTGTTTCCTTCAACATTCGCCTCATATATTTTCTTAACCATCCTTTCCTCGTTCATACGTTCCACATGACCAAACCATCTCAGCACTCCTTTCTTTATTCTATCTACCACACTACAGCCAGCATTGCATTCACTTCTAATTTGTTCATTCCTCACTCTATCGACCAAAGATTTTCACACAAGCGTCTTAGTGACCGCATTTCAACCGCATTCAGTCTACTTTCATTCCTCTTTGCCCAATTCCAGGATTCCACGTCCATTACATAAGGGTTTGGGCACTAGAACGCCATTATGTTACCGCTAGTCTTGTTCTTGTGACAGTTCTTCGTGGCCATAATTGAATTTAAGTGTTTTTTGGGGGGGGGGGGGGGGGGTGGGTGGGGGGGTGGGTGGGGGTGGTGTGTGGGGGGGTGGGGGGTGGGGGCACCATTAACTTTGTTTCCCGCAGTTACTCTCCTTTCGATATCATTCTCAGCCTTGCCGTCTCTACTAAACATACTTCCCAAATACACAAACTCGTTCACTTGTTCTAAGCATTCGTTGTTTATAATTACATCACACTTAGTCACTCTTTCGTCTCTCTCGAATACCATCACTTTCGATTTGCTGACATTCATCAAAAGTTCACTCTGCATGCATACATCGGACATCCTGGATACCAAGCACTGCAGATCAGCTTCACTGTTAGCCACTAATACTGCATCGTCTGCGTATAGCAGACAGGATATGGTGAGTCCGTCCATTTTCGCTCCAACTTCTAGATCCTTCAGTTCTTTCATACAATTATCCATATACAGGTTGAAAAGCCATGGTGACATTACGCATCCCTGTTTGACACCTTTTGTAATATCAAACCATGATGTGAATGTCCCATTAATTCTCACGCAAGCACTACTTCCTTCGTACAAGGATGCAATTGCCTGTATGAGTTTACTCTTCACCCCATATTCAGACAAAACCTTCCATAACTTTCGTCTTATCACTCTGTCATACGCTTTTTGGAGATCCACAAAGGCACAAAAAAGTTTTTGGTTCTTTGCCAAAAACTTTTCGGTCATCTGGCGCAGTGAGAAAATCTATTTATCTAATATATCAAAAATCTTAATTAATAATATAATATACAGAATAAGCAGTCAAATGAATAATAATATAGAATAAGCAGTCAAAAGAGACTGTACTCAATCACAAAAGTCAATTCTACAATAAATGAGAATCCATTTGGGTTCACTGGGGGAATATGCACACAAGATATAACCGCAAAACATTCACCATCATATAAAGTAAATTGAACAAATCAAGTAATTGTACAGGTATCTTCATCGATTTGAGGGAAGTACTCGACAGTATCTCTCACGAACAACTCGTATCAGAACCAAAAGAAAACGGGATTGACCAAACGGCCCTAAACAGGTAAAAAGCCACTCACCGAACAGAACTCAGATAGTCAGATCGAATTTCCAAGTAATCCACCAATAGGTGAATTTGGAGTCCCCCAAGATACGGTCCCCAGAACTCTACCATTTCTCACTCACGTAAATGACACATCTCAACAAAATCAACGGTGAACTAGCATTCCACGCAGACGACACCGCACTGTTAACAAATTATCCTTCACGGGCAAAAGTTCATGAATCAGCAAACGAGAATATCAATACAATAAAATCGTGGCAATCTTCTAACATTCAACGTAAAAAAAAAACATTTCAACTTGTACTTAAATTTATTGTAGTCATCAACACTTTTTATTTCTGTGAGTAAATTATCGATGTTAAATAAACCTCTACATAAAAAACTGTTTTGAAAATATGTGGTATTAAATTGAGGATTTTTTTTATTATTCTCATATCTACTCGAGTGACATGTTTGTAAATTATCAGTCTTCTTTTCTTTAAATATTTGTAATATCGAATATTTCTTATAAATTATGTCTCAAATGCTTAAAAGATACCCCTTCCACCCGCAAATCAAATGAGCATGCTCATTACTAGCAATGTGCATACATACATGCTACTAATTAGCAATAGCTTAAGAAGCTCAATATTGCGCATGCTCACGTGCCACTAATGAGCATAATTACTCGTATATCAGTCAATTATACCTGTACCTTTATAATATTGTGAGATACGGATTGCATAATTTTCACAGAACGCGATAGTATCGTAGTAAGTTGGGGGTTCGGATGATGTGGTGTGTGTGGTGTATCTGGAAAAGCTGCTTTTTAGGGTCACCATCCGTCCTGTGACAGGAATTCTCCAAAGTCGTGAAATGTTTGATGAGTTTATTCGCTCGATAAAACAATTACAGGTTATATATAAGTACGATTACAAAGACAAGGTATATAAAAGACAAAGATACTCGATGGACTAGAGCCTCTGGCCTACGCCGGGGGTCGCTGAGAGACTGACATGCCCGTACAGGGCATCGGTTGGTTTTTATATGTTTTGCGAACAAAGAACTTTCTTGGAGTCTAGTTGTGTGTGTGGATTGCTGACGGTGCGATGACCTGTATAGACTCGTGTACCCTGTGCTGTGCTGTGCCTCGATTTGCTTACGCGTCATTCTTGCCACGTTTGTGTGTGTTTGTGTGTGTGGCCTAGATTGGTGGTTATGTATTTGTGGTATGTATGACGCCATATAGGGATTGACGGTAAATTTATGTTTGAGTCTCAAATCACAATATGTATTTATTTCTAATTAGATATTTCTAATAAATTATTTAAGCGGACACGGGTTTTATTTAAAGAACGCATCCTTAAATACATTCCCTTCACTTACGATAGATTTTATTACATATTAGGTCCTCACGCGAATCACACAAAATTATTATTGGATCGCCATTTTAAATTATTTCTAAATTAAATTTTTATTTAATTTCTAATTTAAACTTTTTTAATTTACCTTAATCAATAGTTATTTTTGTTACATTTTTCATTTTCGCATTCCTTTTGAATGTTTATAAAAGGCTGGATCGTCCCCCGAACCTAATTCGTTAATTGTTTTTGGGATGACGCCAGCATTTCTAGAAATCACACGATCAGTAAAATGTTGTCTTAACAAATCGATGGTTTTCCTTACTGTATGACATTTGACAACATCCTGTTGAAACCACAATCCTTCGAGATCCGTATCGGTCAATTGATTCCACAAAAAATTGCACACAAGTTTGACACTTACAATTACAGCTTGAATAGACTCATCCACGAAAAAGAAACAAAACAGATAAGTCAACAAGAAATATATACAGAAAAAAAAGAATGGTCAAATTACACTTCCAGCCCATAATCCGCACCAAAAAATGACTCTTTGTAGGTGCATCGGTTTTCCATGAATAACACGAGGAACTTCAGTGCCCCAAATTTGATAATCCTGCTTATTAATAAATGATCTTCATTGCAAATATTATGTTTTAAAAAAAAAAATCTTTCATTATTAGGTTTTCCATCGTCAGCGAATTGTCTCCGTTGCAAATAGTCGTGTGGCTTGAGATCCTTAGTTAATTGAACTCTGTAAGGGTGGAGATGAATGTCTTTGGTGAGAATTCATTTTTATTTGAAACTTAAATCCGGGCCACTCTATACTCTTACATGTGCAACAACGATAATCGTTTTGACACTTTTAACTACTTTATTGAAGCAAACATCATCAGTATTTTATAATAATACTTGAATTGGAAGGGAAAAATTCTAATAAAAAACCCTCTAGAGAAAAAGATAACATTCAGATACAGTAATTATGTAGGTCGCCTCAAATAAGAATGCGATCCGGAGAAGTTTATTTTTGTTTGTGTTTGCGTTCCTGAAGAGTATATTCCCATTTATTCTTATGATAGAAATAGGTATAACGTAACAATCATGTCTTGATCGCTATTATAAGATTGTCACTGCGTCAATTTTGGCGTTTGACAGATGTTTTGACATTTCTTATAGAAGCATAATGCGTACGTCCCATCTATTTCGTCTGTCACTAATATAAAAAGCTTGTTATAATGAGAATAATGGAGATTATATTATACCAAGAAGGATTAGGTAATTTTCACATTACGTAGGTACTATTTCACATTAATTTTAAAAATGAATTTGAATTTAAAATGAAAACAAATTTAAAATGAAAACAAATTTAATATACCAATCCAATGACGTATTACAAAGAATAATTTAACAAATCCGTAATCATTAACGTTACGAAAAAAAATGTCAAAATATATTTTTTTAAAGAAAAACACATTTTCACGTCAATTATTAATTAATTAATTTTGGTTTTTAAGATTTTCAAGTATTTATCAGTGAGAATATTATTTTAAAAAGACTTGGCTAAGGCATTAGCAGCATTTATAAAAATAAATTTTTGCATTACTAAAATAATCATGCGGAATTAAACAGCTGAAAGCATAGAAAAAAAAACAGAAAATGCCTGGTCCAGGTAAGTTGTCTGTGATTTACTTTGACACAAAATTGACAAACAAAGCGAATTTATGGTTAGGTCTTAAAACATTTTTTGTGAGGTTTAAAAAAATAGGAGTTTAAATTAATTCGCAATTGCAGGGACTACAGCACTTCCAGTAGAGCCGGTATCAACTTCTCCTGCTAGCAAGGCTCAAGACGCAAAAATTCCAACGACGGCTCAGGTGCACATTTCTAACAAAACAATAATATTTAAATTGTAAACTGATTTTCCATTCTTCTCAAGAATTAAATAATTTTGACCGGAATCAGTTCTGGTAAAACTTGCAGTTTAGGTTTTTCTAAATGAAAAATATTTGCTTTATTTAAAATTTGCACGGACTGAGTTTGCGGGAATAAAGAAAAAATAATATGTACTGCAGTTATACCACTTTTTAACGCATCCGCCCCATGGGACGGAGAAGATTGGAACGCTGTTTCGATTCTGGCATATTATTATCAGTAAAGTGTCATTAACCTTTCCTCTTTGGTGATGTTAATATTGCCTTAATTGTGTGAATATATATATATGTAGATATACTAAATACAGAGTTCATATTATTGATATTCCTGCGTAATATATTTATTTTTCAATAAAATAGTTACGATATATAAGAATTTACTGGACACAGCAAAATAAAATGTTTTCTTGAAGAAACTGATATTAATTAATCAATACTGTGTATTGTAGAGGGGAATGGTTCGGGAAGGTTGCGAGTAGCGGCATTACGCCGGATTCAGCGACTTGACGATCTTCGCTCTTTAGTAGCAGTATGGCAGCTAGTCGGATCAGACGTATCTTTGTGCTGTCATTCGCGATAATCAATGATTTTTTCTCATTTTTAGCACTTTTACATATAATTAATACATATACTTACTTATAGTACAGGGTGCCTTATAGCTAGTAGCAAAAACTTTACATGTGGATTCCTGCCTTAATAATGAGTCGGTAATGTTTGAGCAACCATGACCAAATATCAATAGTTATGGAGATATGCAATATCAAAGTTTTAATTTTTTTTCAATACATATTTCTGACTTATTTTTTGTAAAAAGTTGAACTATATTACAGTGACTCATGTCGATTATGAATAATTCATATATCTCGATTATGAATAATTCATTAGCTTTAATACAACTCCAATAGAATGATAAAAACCCCTTTGCAAGATTTTATTATTTAAAAAAAAAAAAAAATGCAAGGTTTTTATCATTTCATTCGAGTTGATGACGAAAAATGAATGAATTTATTTTCACAAATGAATTTTTCATAATCAATATTACTGTTACTGTGATGATAGTTCAACTTTTTGCAAAAAATTAGTCAGAAATATTGAAAAGAAAGCAAATTTTGATATTGCGTATCTCCGTAACTATTGATATTAGGCCATGATAGGAAAGAGAGGAATCCAATTGTAAAGTTTTTGCTACTAGCTATGGGACATCCTGTATATACATATATTAACTATTGTTTTGATGAAATAGAGGTGCTTTGTGTAATAACTGTAGGCATCGTAGCTGTACAGTACTGACTATATTGTCTCTTTCAGAACATCATCGGCATGGAAAAAGAGAGTGACACAAGTCAGAACCGAAAATCAAGAGTAGATTTAACATCACTTCCCACTAGACAGTACTTGGACCAAACAGTTGTACCCATCTTACTGCAAGGACTTTCGGCTCTGGCGAGGGAGAGGCCTCCGGATCCCGTGAACTTCCTCGCAGCTTTTTTACTGAAGAATAAAACTAATTATGATAATCCAACGTCATCTTCTCCATCTGTACCCAACCAATAATAATTTTAAAAATATATTTTAATTCAATAACGACTTTAATAAATAAAAATAAACACCAGACAATTTTGTAATTGATATTTTTTATTTAATCATCTTATTCCATATTTCTTATCACGTTTATGGTAATAGTTAAGTTTAAGGCGTAGATTTTTGGGCTTTCCATCAACCAAGCAACCCATTTTTTTAAAAATCTGATTTAAACTTGACTTTTACTATAAACCAAGGCCCTTGGGTATACAACAGGCACCTAGGTATGCAAAGTAATATTCGGCTCCTAAATAAAATCGCTAATTTGCCATTATGACGCAGTCGGAGTTTGCTCAAGCACTTGGGGTAAACCTACAAGCAGTATGTATTTGACTACAGAGAAGCCAGGGAGAATATAATTTTGCCGAAATTGTTTCAGTTTCAGTTTCAGTGCCGATAAATCGGCACTTATTAGCTAAAAAACATTTTTTTTTTATAACAGCTTGCATCAAACATGATTAATGGTGAGAATATGATAACAAAGTTTATGAGTAAGATAGTAATAAGTACAATTTACAGTTTTTTTGTGCAGGCCTTTATCGTTATCTACCTCGCTAGGTACATAAATAACCTGTTCTGAGATAAGTAGCCATTCCGTTCATTGGGACTCCATTAAAATGTCTAATTTCATGGTTGCGTTATTAAAAGAATAAAAAGAAAGTAAAGTAAAGATATAAGAAATAAAGTAAATAAGAATAAAAATATAAGTAAAGTAAATTAATTCCAAGGTTGATAATATAAGAACAAAGTATAGAGTAAATGTCAAAAGTATAGAGTAAGTGTCCTATAGTTGTACTATCTATCAGGTATCTCGCCTCTGAGAGATTCCATACTGTTTACCTATAGGTAAGAAACAGTTATATTTTAAACTATAAGTCTATAAATCTCGAAAAAGTGTACTGTGTGTAAAGTGTAATGGTCGGATACTGGATAATAGCTCAATATCCGGCGGATATTGGATTTTCATTAAACTGCAAAAATTTCACAAAATTAATGTCAAAAAATTGATTTATTGATAAAAGACGATACTTATAAGCAAACGAAAGCCGCAAAATCAAAGAAAAACTGCTTATTATTTATTTAATTCAGAAAATGGTTAATGGCAACCAGATTAATTAAGCAATGGCAAATTATGATCAATGAACACTTGTTTCTCTGCATTTTAAGGTAATTAATAAAACGCAAACTTGACTTATTAGAGGGGGATGAAAGATACATTCTGGCAAACTTGTCAAATTTGAGTGCCTTCTATTTTGAATTAGCTGACCACCATATGCTATATTCGCGTAATTGTCAATCTCGCTTGCAATACTTTTCTTGGTCCTGATACTGACTATTTTGTATATATAGTAGGTAATTAATGTTTGTCATTTCGTTAAAAAAATCTCAAAAATCACAGCTTTGCAAGTGACTTAATCGGATCTCGTCATCGACCAAGTAGTTTAGATCTTGTCTTAATGGGCTGAAAAAACTTTTTAATTCAGCCTCAATGAGATCCGCACGTATGGTGAGTCAATGTAAGTATCATTCACTCATTTGTCGCTCACAGTGACTTCTCCATCTAAACATATTGAGGCTATCCAGCGGAAGGGATCATCGGATATTTATGCGGTCAAACCACTATCCTTTCATCTCTAGTAAGAATATTAATGCGACATGCATTTCCATTAAAAAATTCTATCAGTTTTTTTTAGTATAGCATGTCAGTAGTGTGACTAAATTATTTATCTATTTTGGTTGAAGATTATTAACCGCTAAAGAGTTAAAGATAATAATTAACCGCTCGACACTTTTCCAAAATTCATTCTGTACAAAGATAGTCACTTTAAAAAAAGAATTTTCAATAAAAAACAAACGAAAATAAAGCTCCTGTCAATTAGTGACTACTGAATTATTGAGGTAAAATACATTTCCCGAAATGTTTAATCAAATTCAATGAGCGAGAAAATGTCTGCTAATGAAGCAATAGCCGAAGGCGAGGAGATTACAGGAATTGGGGTAACGATATATTTCATAGAAATTTAGATTAATTCTGTAGAATAATTAAAAAATGCAAAAATAATGAAAATTAAGTCATAATAATAAATTTGCAGGAATATCATGGCAAAAGAAATGCAGCAGGAGAACGTCAGGGGTACGGTTGGGCTATTTTACCAAACAAGGATATATACATTGGAAATTATTTCAAAGGATTACGACAGGGTAAGGGCCTGTATGTTTTTCAAAATGGCTGTCGATATGACGGCTCATGGAGGAAAAGTGTTAAGTATGGCTTTGGCAAGATGGTTTATCCCGATGGGTCCAGATACGAAGGCGAATGGAAAAACGATTATAAACACGGATTCGGGGCCTACTACTATCCTAATACGGATGTTTATGAAGGAGGCTGGTATAAAAGCAAGCGCCATGGCTTAGGAACCTATGTGTACTCCAAATTGCAAACAACATTTATGGGAAATTGGATAAACGGACGTCAAGAAGGCCCGGGACAGCTCATCTATCCAGGATACAGATATCACGGTTCGTGGACTGACGGCTTTCCTGAAGGAAGAGGCTTCTTTACCTTTGATTCAGTTTGCATGCAAGAGGGTGATTACTACAAGAAACCTTCAACAGCAGAAGAAAAGACTTCCAGTAACCCAGAGGTAGAAAATTTGGAAGTCAAATCTGAAAAAGGTGTCGAGCCCACATGGATGCCGATAAGGATAATGCCATATTCTGAGGAATTGCTGCCTCCACAGCCCATGCCACTGCCAATTCGAGATTCATTAGCTTCACTGAGCGACGTTGACCAAATAGACTCTGATATATTCATGTTTGAACCATATCCTTATCGCGGGTTGGATCTCGAGGAAGAAGAGAATGAATATTATGATGGTGATGAGTATCCAGAATCTGCTAAGGATTTGCGAGCCATTGGTGAAGAAGCGTAGATGAAAACTCTTAAAAATAACATTCAACGAGTATATTATTACATGACATTTTATCTAGAGAAATTGTCAGCGAAAGATTATTTTAAAAACTATTGAACTATTGTGAAAAATCCCGTTATTTTAAAGGTATATAAATAGTTTGATTAATAATAAAAAATAGGTACACTGAAATAAAATAATTGTTATTTTTAGCAGCAATTATTTATTTTATAAGAAAACTGTTTTCAAATGACATTTACTATATAATCAAGTAATCAGCTTTTGTCGATAGCTTGCTGCTAGCTAAGCTCTGTTTCACAGTCAATAATTATCTAATATATCTTGTATCAATCTGCGGTATTGAATCTGTGTATTTGAGAATAAAAGCTAGACATATAGTATATTGCCATTTGAGGATAGAATATTTTCACCAAAATTCATACTCTTTCAGAGGTGTATTATCTTGAATAAAACATTTTATTTTGGGTTTAATCTTTTTTATTAATAAAATAAAATCAAGGAAAATTGTAATTTATAGTATTTTGTTTTATATGATACACAGGCAGTCTATATTATAACAACACACAAATTTAAGACAAAAAATGATTATAGTATTAAACGGGATGACATTGACAAAAACATTGGGGGAGTCTTCTTCATTAAATTTTGAATAGAAGATATTTACACTTTGGGTGAAATATCACTAGTTACGGAAATAAGCAACATCAGAGATTGCGCTTTTTTTTCAACACTTTCTACTTATTTTCTATGAAACTGGACTATCACGATGGAATTGAATTGAAATTGAACATGAACGAACACAAATTAGAAATGGAATATTTATAATTCCTTCACTTTAAAACAAGTCAAACAAAATGACAGAAACCTCACATTTTTTTTTTCAAATTTCTGCAAAATTTAAATCATTTTATTTGAATTGTATCGAAGCAAATGAATTTTTAATATTCCAAATAAGTTACTGCAATGATGATCCAACGTTTTACAGAAAATAAGTCAGAAATATTGAAATAAAAAGCAAACTTTGATGTCGATTATTTCCATAACTTTAGACAAAGTGTTTCCATAACTTTAGACCCAAAGTGTAAAGAACATTTTCTATTCAAATAAGAAGACTCAACCAACGTTTTTACTACTAGCTACGAGACGCCCTATACACATCAATTTTTTTAATATAGAAAATTAAATAAATAATAAAATAACATAATATGGGTTGACATTCTACTTAAAAAAGAAGGATAAAATATATTCATTAATTTTTTATTCACCTATTTCAACATTCCATCCGAACATAATGGATGAGGCAAACCAAATGGAATCCTCTGAATCATTATAAAAATAGATGTACAGTAAAAGCTCTTTAATACGAAATTCAGGGGACCGAAATTCAACAAAAAAATTCGAATTTCGAATTAAGGAAGTAGAATTAGTAGGAAGTTTTTAAACCATCAACACAGTTTCTAAACATTTCCAAGTGTACAAACAAATGCATTTTTTAATATGTATTTTTAAACACATTTATTTGGCCAATATTGCATTCATTTTTGTCAGTTGTTTCAATAAAATTAAAATAATTTACTTTGATATGTGATCTTGAGACATCAATTCAATTTTAAAACAGAAAAAATGAAAACAGCAAATATTGTACATCACTTCACTGCGCTTTTCAATTTTGGCGCGATTTTTTAGAATTGTTGAAACAGTCGAATTGGCGATACCATATTTTACGCAATCTTGCCCTTGTTTCTCAATTTTTCTGTCCACGTCTTTAATCAAATCCATTTTCATATAAATAGTTAAAGTTTTGTACGCGCTGCGAGCTGACGCCATTTTAATTTGAAACGAAACGCTAGTCAAAATAAAATGCGAAAATAACTAAAATCTAACACGTGAACGTAATAAAATGTCTAATATTCTTCACACAAAATCAAATAACAAAAAATATATTAAAATCTTAAATGAAGAGAAAGTTTTCACGGAAATCACAGATAAAAGCACAAAAAAAAGTCAATGACATAATGTTTTCACGCGATATATTTTCAATCTTAATAAAACACAAAGATGTAACAATTTAAAACTCCAAAACTGGCGACAAAACTTCAACTAATCTCGTCTTTTGGCGGGATATCATAACAGCAGTCATAAGGGTACGCGCGCACTAGCGTTTTTTCGCCGCGCGGCGAAAAAACCTGCGACATTTTGACGCGCGGCGAAAACAGCAGGCACGCGCACTACGGCATAATGCCGCTGATCATTTACAGGCAGTTCTTTAAAATATTTGGTGAACTTAACGAAAAATTCTTCCAATATTATCGAATGAATAAAGAATGTTTTTATGAACTTTTAAAACTAGTTGGACCTTCTATCACATATAAAAATACTCCATTCAGAAATGTTTAATGTTTCTATCACTATATTCTTTTGAAGTGATATCATACAATGGTGGTCTTCTTTTAACTTTCGTAATTAGCATTTCAATATTAAAATCTTCATCTAGATCAGCAGAATTATTGCTTGTAGCCCATTGTTCTTTCACATAAAATATATGGTACAGCGAAACAGCGCGTAGCGCGCGCGGTCATGACCTTAAAAATATGCGTTTTTTTGCCGCTGACCGCCGCGCCGCAAGAGAGTTGTAACATTTCACCGATTTTTCGCCGCTGCGTTATTTTGCCTCTAAGTGCGCGCACTACGATTCAAAAGCCTTTGTTACAACACTGCGGTGCGACATTATGTCGCAGCGTTTTTTCACCGCGCGGCGAAAAAACGCTAATGCGCGCGTACCCTTAAACAGCCTTACCCTGTGCGCGCGGCCACCAGCCAGTTGGGGATGTTTTATGACTTTTATTACTGTCATATAGATGATCAAAGGCCTGTGAGCGGTCATTTCCGTCAGCGCAGGTATAAAAACACTAGCAAATGGGAGAAAATGTTAACATTTACACAATTGACTTTTGTGTCAAATTTCATAATTTTGTCTGAAATTTTTTTCGTATTTGGAATTAGCCATTTTTTCGAATTATAGGAAGCATTTTGTATGAAAATTCATTTGAGGGGGATAAAATATCATTAAATTTTTCGAATTATACCGAATTTCGAATTATAGTTGTTTGTATTAACGAGCTTTTACTGTAATAGTGTTGTTATTTTCAGGATAGATCAGAAAATGTAGGGTTTCAGGTTCTTAAGGAACACCCGCGGCAACGAGTCCAACTCTGGAAGCCGATGATTTTGAATTAGTTTATCAGTTGCGTACTGCAGTACTCACTCAGGAATCTTTTATATTGCAAGGGCATCGCCTTCGAGGGCGCAGGCTTGATCTGGTAGCTATCCACGGGCTTGGTCTGGTAGCTATCCCCGGGTGGCAGCAGCGACAGGGGCACTCCCAGCTTAGAGAAGGCACTCTTCACATCGATCTCCGAAGTCATGGTCTTCATTGCTTCCAGGGAATTGCGGAGGCGTTCGTACTCACTCTCTAAATGTAGAAAATAACATGAAATAAGTATTTTAATTAATTTTTTAATTTTATTCAATGACATTGGCTCAAGGTTTGGAGTGAAAAAATAAATCTTGTAAATGAACTGTTTCTGAAGAAATCATTCCAGTAAATCTTCTTCAATGACAACCTTATGTACTATTGTACTGAAACATCAACTAAAGATGTGTGTATATGCATAATTTTTTTTTTTTTAAATAAATAAATAGAGATGCGAACACGGAATTCGTGTCGCATCAATATTCTTACTATTTTCAAACTAAGCTAAACGCTTGTGCTATGACAATAGAATTAACTTGCTTGTCTGGAGTGAGATTCAAACCTGCGACCTTTGGATCACAAGGCGAGAGTACTAACCACAAGACCAACAAGCTACTCAAAATATTTTCACTATTTTTTAAATGTACCCAAGTATAAACTGAAGAGATAAATAATTACTTGTTATTTTGTGTGCTAGATACTCGTAAATATCTAAATTGTACAACTAATTTGTAAACTCTCAACATAGAATCTTCTAGTGAGACAGGCATAGTTCAACCTAAATTGCTTATCTTATTCTTAAAGAAGAAGAAGAACTGAACAAACAAACAAAGAAAACACCACATTAACAATTTATTTAATATTTAAAAAAATAATAATCCTCAAAAATATACACAAATGTTTTTTTCTACCTTCAATAGTTTTATTTGTACCAGTTATGGTTTAAAAAATAACCTATTAGTAAGTCACAATTAGGTACGGTACAATTACCTGCTTAGATGATCGGTAGGAGTAACACTAAAATATAGGATTAAAAATTTACACATATCAATTTGCGATAGCCTGGGTGTCACGGACATAAACAGTAAGCTGGAAGAACGACAACTGAGGTGGTACGGGCACATAAACCGGACACCACCAGACCACACGGTAAAGCAGGCAATGTCTGTGGAGTTTCTTTGACAGTCATCCAGAGGAAGACCAAAGAACTCCTGTATGACTCAATGCTCCAAAATCCTGCAGAGAAATGGCCTAGATGAAAGCGACATCCAGAACTGAAGATGATACAGCCTGAGAATGAGAAGAGTCGGCCCCAACAGCCTATCTAGGCAACGAGTTAGGATAGTGCAAGGAAAAAGAAAGAAGAAAGGTACGGTACAATTACGTAGGAGTATAGCCTCCAAATATTTGTGATTGCAACTATTCGATTATCAAATAATTAATGATAATATATTCAAATATATTGGTAAAATTTTTAATAAAGGAATAATTTACTTTGGATGATAAATACAGATAAATACATTCTGTATATTAAAAAAAACATAATAATTGTAGAGAATTTATTTATTTTAATATTTTTAAATAAATGTTTTAAAAAAATAACAAAAAATATATTGAAAAATAATGTTGAATTTAGAAATACAAATTTAAAAAAAACAAAAAAAAATCTCAATTTTGTAAATATACACGTATATAAAAATAATAAAAAATTAGATACAGACGAGTCAATATTCTCTCAATAACTGACAAAATTTTAGATATGTTTATATTACTTCATATTTCACACCCGTGCAAATTTTTAACAAATTATTTTGTATATAACTTCTTGTTTGTCGTCTCAAGTATTTATGAAAACTTAATACTAAAGAATAATAGAAAGCCGACTCCATCGTTGACAAAACAAAGTGTGTTGCCATAAAACAATAAAGATAAACATAAGACTTTAAAAAAAAGACAAATTCCAAAGATGTCCGACAATTTATGGAGTTTACATTTTTGATTTCTGACTCCGAGAAAAAAATCATACACCTGAAAATGTTTGCATATGACTTCCAGGGTTCGTAAACCTTTGTTTCGTTTAGAGAAATATTAAATATGAGCGAATACTTTATGAATACTTGAGAGTATTCGAATAACGAATACTTAAAAACAGGCAAATATATTCGAGGCTTGAATATTCGAATATTTGGACTGGAGGCTCTGCGTAGAAGGGGTTGAAATACATGTGGTGTTTGTACTTGAAGCCACCTGCAAGCCTCGATTAGATGTGCTCCTCCTAACAAAGGGATTTATATTACGGCCATTGAAAACTATCCAAGCCCTTCCGTAAAATATAATTTGGTAAGACTTCACATGCGAACATGTTTACAGCATTTGTATGTGTCAAGAACAAAGTGGAAACAAAAATTCACCTTTCTTTGGTCGCGGTCGCTTTTTATGTGGATTTTTATTCTTCTCTTGGTGCTCCACCTCCGGATGGATGGCCGCAATCTTCTTCAGCGAACCGTGCAGCATTTTCCCAATCAGTACGGAACTGGTGGAAGCTGAAAGGAAAACAATTTGACAATTTAGATTTTTTTTTTTTTTAAATAGAGATGCGAACACGGAATACGTGTCACATCAATATTCTTACTATTTTCAAACTGAGCTAAGTGCTTGTGTTATGAAAATAGGACTAAATTGCCGGTCTGGAGTGAGATTCGAACCCACGACCTTTGGATCACGAGTCTAGTGTCCTAACCACAAGACAAACAAGCTACTCTAATTTGCATTGTGACATTTACTCAAAACTAAGAATTAAACATCTTGTGGCATATTTTTTTTTATTTTAACGCTACAACATCATAAAA